>CAUYPK010016838.1:0-61687 GCA_963574355.1 Loris lydekkerianus | reverse complement strand
GTAGAAGTGTGCCCTTTTCTCCACATCCATGCCAACATCTCTGGTTTTGGGATTTTGTTATGTGGGCTACTCTTACTGGGGTTAGGTGATATCTCAAAGTAGTTTTGATTTGCATTTCTCTGATGATTAAGGATGATGAGCTTCTTTTCATGTGTTTGTAGATTGTGCATCTGTCTTCTTTAGAGAAGTTTCTCTTCAAGACCCTTGCCCACCCTGAGATGGGATCACATGTTCTTTTCTTGCTAACACGTTTGAGTTCTCTGTGGATTCTGGTTATTAGACCTTTATCAGAGGTATAACCTGAAAATATTTTCTCCCATTCTGAGGGCAATCTGCTTGCTTTATTTACTATATTCTTGGCTGTGCAGAAGCTTTTTAGTTTGATCAGGTCCCAGTAGTGTATTTTTGATACTGCTTCAATTGCCTGGGGAGTCCTCCTCATAAAATATTCACCCAGGCCGATTCCTTCAAGAGATTTCCCTGCACTTTCTTCAAGTATTTTTTATAGTTTCATGTCTTAAGTTTAAATCTTTTATCCAGTGAGAGTCTATCTTAGTTAATGTTGAAAGGTGTGGGTCCAGTTTCAATCTTCTACACGTTGCTGGCCAGTTTACCCAGCACCATTTGTTAAATAGGGAATCTTTTCCCCACTGAATGTTTTTAATTGGCTTGTCAAAGATCAAATAATGGTAAGTAGCTGAATTCACTCTTGGTTCTCTATTCTGTTCCAGACATCTGCTTCTCTGCTTTTGTGCCAGTACCATTCTGTTTTGATCACTATCGATTTATAGGACAGTCTGAGGTCTGGTAGCATGATTCCTCCTGCTTTCTTTTTATTGCTGAGTAATGTTTTGGCTATTTGAGGTTTTTTCTGTTTCCATATAAAACAAAGTATTATTTTTTCAAGATCTTTAAAGTATGACAATGGAGCTTTAATAGGAATTGCCTTAAAATTATATATTGGTTTGGGTAGTATGGACATTTTAACAATGTTGATTCTTCCCGGCCATGAGCATGGTATGTTTTTCCATCTGTTAACATCTTCAGCTTTTCTTTTGTTAGGGTTTCATAGTTCTCTTTGTAGAGATCTTTTACATCCTTTGTTAGGTATACTCCCAAATATTTCATCTTCTTTGGCATTACTGTGAAAGGAATAGAGTCCTTGACTGTTTTTTTGGCTTGGTTATTGTTGGTATATACAAAGGCTACAGATTTATGGGTGTTGATTTTGTAGCCTAAGACATTGCTTTATTCCTTGATCACCTCTAAAAGTTTTGTAGTAGAATCCCTAGTGTTTTCCAGATATATGATCATATCATCTGTGAAGAGTGAAAGTTTGATCTCTTCTGACCCTATGTGGATACCCTTGATCTCTTTTTCTTCCCTAATTGCAATGGCAAAAACTTCCATTACAATGTTAAAGAGCAATGGAGACAATGGGCAACCTTGCCTGGTTCCTAATCTAAGTGGAAATGATTTTAATTTAACTCCATTCAATATGATATTGGCTGTGGGTTTGCTATAGATGGTCTCTATTAGTTTAAGAAATGTCCCTTCTATACCAATTTTCTTAAGTGTTCTGATCATGAAGGGATGCTGGATATTATTAAAAGCTTTTTCTGCATCAATTGAAAGAATCATATGGCCCTTATTTTTAAGTTTGTTTATGTGTTGAATTACATTTATAGATTTATGTATTTTGAACCAGCCTTGAGACCCTGAGATAAATCTGACTTGGTCATGGTGTATAATTTCTTTAATGTGTTGTTGGATTCTGTTTGTTAGAATCTTATTGAGTATTTTAGCACCTATATACATTAGTGATATTGGTCTATAATTTTCTTTTCTTGTAGGGTCTTTCCCTGGTTTGGGTATCAAGGTGATGTTTGCTTCATAGAATGTGTTGGGTAATATTTCTTCTTTTTCTATACTTTGGAAGAGGTTTAGTAGTACAGGTACTAGTTCTTGTTTAAATGTTTGGTAGAATTCTGACATAAAGCCATCTGGTCCTGGGATTTTCTTTTTAGGGAAATTTTGTATAGTTGATGCTATTTCAGAACTTGATATAGGACTGTTCAACATTTGCACTTTGTTCTGGCTAAGTCTTAGTAGGTGGCGTACTTCCAGGTATTGGTCAATTTTTTTCAGATTTTCATATTTCTGAGAGTAGAGTTTCGTGTAGTATTTGTTAAGGATTTTTTGAATTTCTGTGGGGTCTGTTGTTATTTCATTGTTACCATTTCTGATTGATGAAAGTAGAGATTTTACTCTTTTTTTTCCTGGTTAGGTTGGCCAAACATTTATCTATTTTATTGATATTTTCAAAAAACCAACTTTTGGATATATTGATCTGTTGTATAATTCTTTTATTTTTAATTTCATTTAGTTCTGCTCTGATTTTGGTTATTTATTTTCTTCTGCTGGGTTTGGGGTTGGAGAGTTCTTCCTTCTCCAGTTGCTTGAGATGTTCCATTAAGATATTACCTTCCTCTCTTTCTGTTTTCTTGAGGAAGTCTTGTAGTGCTATAAATTTCCCTCTTAGGACGACCTTTGCAGTATCCCTGAGGTTCTGGTAATTTGTGTCTTGATTGCTGTTTTGTTGTAAAAATTTGGTGATTTCCTTTTTAATCTTGTCTATAACCCATCTATTCTTTAGCATAAGGTTGTTTAATTTCCATGTTTTTGTATGAGTATGCAGGTTCCTGTTGTTATTGAGTTCAACTTTTATTTCATGATGGTCTGAGAAGATGCAAAGAATAATTTCTGTTTTTTTTTTTTAATTTGCTTAGGTTAGATTTGTGGCCTAGAATGTGGTTGATTTTGGAGTATGTTTTGTGGGCTGATGAAAAGAATGTGTATTCAGTTTTGTTGGGATGAAATGTTCTGTAGATGTTTGTTATGTCCAGATGTTGAATGGTTGAGTTTAAATCTAAAATTTCTTTGCTTAGCCTCTTTTTGGAGGATCTATCCAGCACTGCTAAAGGGGTGTTAAAATCTCCAACTACTATGGAACTGGAGGAAATCAAGTTGCTCATGTCTGTTAGAGTTTCTCTTATAAATTGAGGTGCATTGTGGTTAGGTGTATAAATATTAATAATTGAGATCTCATCATATTGAGTATTACTTTTAACAAATATGAAGTGTCCATCCTTATCCTTAATAATTTTGATTGGTTTAAAGACTAGTGTGTCTGCAAACAGGATTGCAACACCTGCTTTTTTCTGCTTTCCATTTGCCTGGAATATAGATGGCCATCCTTTCACTTTGTGTCTATATTTGTCTTTTAATGTAAGATGCAATTCTTGTATGCAGCAGATATCTGGCTTGAGTTTTTGTATCCAGTCAACCAACCTGTGCCTCTTTAGAGGACAATTTAAACCGTTCACATTAATTGAGAGTATTGGTAAGCCTTTCGAGAGTCCAGTGGACATTTTTAATCCTTTTGTGACTGTGGAAGTTGGAGTCTGATCAAAATTTTCTGGGTGGGTTTACTTTTGTGGTGGAGGATTACGCTGGTCTTCATGAAAGATAGGTCTGAGAATATCCTGGAGGGCTTGTTTAGTTATGGCAAATTTCTTCAACATGTGAATGTCATTGAAGTATTTAATTTCTCCATCATAAATGAAACTCAGTTTAGTTGGGTACAGGATCCTGGGTTGAAAGTTATTTTGTTTTAGGAGATTAAAAGTCGATGACCATCCTCTTCTAGCTTGAAAAATTTTAGCAGAGAGATCTTCAGTTATTCTAATATTCTTCCCCTTGTAGGTAATGGTTTTCTTTCGTCTGGCAGCTTTCAGAATTTTTTCCTTTATATTAACTTTAGTGAAATTGATTATGATGTGTCTGGGTGATGTCTTATTCGGGTTGAGTAGTGCTGGAGTTCTGAAACTGTCTGCTATCTGAATTTCAGAATCTCTTGGCATGTTTGGAATGTTCTTTTTCATAATCTCATGGAGAAGAGACTCTGTGCCTTGTGAAGCCACTTCGTCACTTTTGGGGATCCCTATAAGACAAATATTGGTTTTCTTTGAATTATCCCAGAGCTCTCTGAGAGAGTGATCTGTTTTTGCCCTCCATTTCTCTTCCTCTTTAAGAGTTTGGGAGCATTTGAAAACTTTGTCTTCAATGTCAGAAATTCTTTCTTCTGCTTGGTCCATTCTGTTACTGAGGGATTCTATTGTGTTTCTCAGATCTTTGAGGGATGCAACTTCTTGTCTCAATGTGTCAAAATCTTTGGTCATTTGGTCATTGAATTTGTTGAATTTTTGAGTTATATTTTAGGTTGCTGCTTGGAGTTCTAATTCGATCTTATTTGCTATCCAGATTCTGAATTTGATTTCTGACATGTCAGCTATTTGTTTGTCCATGGGATCTTGTGCTGTTTCTGACCTATTGATCCTTGGGTGAGTTTATCTACTCCGATTATTCATATTGCCACAATTTTTCTGTTGATTTTGCCTCATGATTGTTTTTCACCGTTGCCTCTGGCCATCCTCAGAATTGGGGAGGTGTCTCTCCAAGATTAGACCCCATCCGGGTCACTCTATTGTTGCTGGATTTTTGTAGGGAGTGACCCTGTGTAGTTCCTCTGGGGCTGCTCCAGCTAGGGAGTTCTTGTGGAAGCAGCTCCAGTGTGTGACACACCCGGATCCAGCAACAGGGCGGGAGGTGGTGCACACAGTTCTGGGAGTGTTTGGAACCCACTGACTTTGGCACAGAGAGCCCAAGGCTCTAGCAGTCTCTGTCCAGGAGAAGGGCTCTTCATTGAGGCACGGAGGGCTCTAGAGGCCACATGGCTACCAGAGTCCCTGGCCAGACAAGTGGGCTATTGTGGAGGCTGGGAGGACACAGGAGGGAGGACGCAGGTTTGTGAGGCTTCTGCAGTTCCTGGTCAGGGCATGCGGAGGCCAGGTGGGTGTGGGTTGCGGTTCAGGGGTCACCAAGCCCAGGAGTTTGAGGTTTCTATGAGCTGTGATGTCATGGCACTCTACCCAGGGCAATAGCCCGAGGCTCCAGTGTGCCAAAACCGCCTCACTCTGCCCCTAAGGATTAAGGCTGTAAGGCAGCTCAGTCCTCGCCTTTAGGCTGCTCAGTCACTAGGTTACTAGGTCCCGCCTGATCCTTGCTCTGGGACCCTGAGGCCGGAGATTGCCTGGGCAGTTATCTCACAATGGCTTCCTTCACCCAGCTCAGTGGCTCAGTCTGGGGCCCCAGACAATGGCCAAAGTTCTCCGCACTTTTGCTCAGGCTCTTTCCAAGGCAGTTCAACTGAGTGCCAAGTCCAAAAACACCAAAACAGTTCACAGGTAAGGTCTTTGTGGTTTTCAGTCTCATTGCTGCTTGTACTTACGGTTGCTGGCAGGATTAGGTTGATTGAACAGATGCAACCTCTTGCCAGTTTTCCACTGTTTTTGTCCTCCTCTTGGGATCCAGAAGTCCCTTGCTGACTCCCTGTATCTCAAAGGGAAGCTTATAGGCAGATCCCACCAGCCAGAGATGCCTGGAGTCTTATCTCCCCAGACTCCCCGTGCCCTGTTGCAGGGAATCTATTACTCAGCCACTATCTTTAATCCATCCGTTATTTACCTTTTATTTGTCTCATTTGTACATAATACTTTTTTCCTCTCTATTTCAGATTACTTTTGTATCATTTTACTTTATTGTTTTTCCCTTTGGTTTGTTGATTAGTTGAAATTCTTTCTTGTCTTATTCTAATTAATGCTTTAAAGTCTTTAATATACATTTTTACCTCTTTATGATCTACTTTCAAGTAATGTTATATTGTTCCACATATAGTATAAACATTTAAAACAGTCTGTATCTGACCCTAAACAACATATGGATTAGTGGTACCAAGTCCCTACACAGAGGATAATCTGAATGTAACCTTTGACTCCCCCTCCTCCCAAATTTAACTACTAATAACCTATTGTTGAACAGAAGCCTTAGTGAAAACATAAACAATTTTTAACACATTATTTTGTATGGTCTATGTATAACATACTATATGTTTACAATAATATAAGCTTCATAAAAAGAAACATTATTAATAAAATTATAAAAAAGAGAAAATGTATTTACTACTCATTAAGTGGAAGTGACCGTCACAATGGTCTTCAGTCTCATTGTTTTCATTTGCATGGGCTGAAATGAGAGTGTCAAGAGAAGAAGTTGGTCTTCCTTTCTGGGGTGGCAGAGGCAGAAGAAATATTATTGAATTTGCTTTAAATTGCTAGTAATTTAAAAAAATTAGTGACAAAACAATGTTTACATTTATCCAGGTAGTTACAACTTCCCCAGTCTTCATTTCTTTATGTTGATTCAGATTTCAATATGGTATCATTTCTTCTGCTTGAAGGACTTCTTTTAACTTGTATGTGTGTGTGTATATGTGTATCGTACAACAGCTAATAATGAATTATTTCAGCTTTCTATAAGTAAAATGAATTATTTCAATAAAATAATTATTTCAGCTTAAAGTCTTTCTTTTAAGTAAATATTTTAATGATATAAATATTTGCTAGATATAAAATTCCATATTAACAGTTTATATTTTTCTTTTTCTTTTTAGTACTTTAAAGATGTTCTACTGCATTCTAGTTTTATTTCCTAGGAGAAATCTAGTGATGTTCTTCCCTTTGATCCTCAGTATATAACATGTCTTTTTCTCCCAGCTACTTCAAGCTTTTCTCTTAAACATATCTATGATCACATTATTCACAGTACATTGATGTTAAGATCACTTTTTTCTACAGTTCTTTAAAAATTTTCTCTTGATTTTTTTTCTCTTACAGCATTTTAAACATATGGGATACAATTAATGTAATTGTTTCAATGTTCTTGCCTATTAACCGTATTATTGCAATCATTTGAGTTAGTTTCAATGTACTGATTTTTCTTCCTTATTATTGTGTATTGCATTTCTTGATTCTTTGCATGTCTGATAATTTCTTATTTTATGTGATTCATGAAATTTACCCTGTTGAATGCTAAGTATTTTTTATTCCTATATGTAATTTTCAGGTTATTTTTGACACAGATTAGTTATGTAGAAATTGTTGAGCCATTTAGGTTCTGCTTTTAAGTTTGCTCGGTAGGACCAGAACTGCATTAATCTAAGCTTAGTTCTGTTTCACCTGCTTATGAGGCAAGACCTTCCTATGTCCCCTGAAATAAGATGGTATGGGTCTGGGGAGTGATCACAGGTGTAGTTTTTGGCACTGTGTGATTTGGGGGGTATTGTTCCCTCTAATTACTTTAGTGAGGTTCTTTCTTCAGTCTTTGGGTATTTCCTTACATAGACACTGATCAATACTTAATTGAATTCTCTGTAAGATTCTCTTCAGATATATAAAATTCTCTCCTTTACAGCTGTCTTTTTTCTGCTCTTCTGTGCTGTGAACTCTAAACTCCTTGGCATTCCTAGACTTCCAGCTTTATTTTCTCAGTCCTTGGAGACTGTGAGCTCTATGGAGGTTTTTCCATCCTTCACTACTTCCGGAATCTTTTTTCCTTGCAATAAATAGGGATAAATGTAAGACTCAACTGCTTCTCTCTGTCTTACTGTCTGTCATTGCCTGATGTCCAGTATCGTGTTATTATTTAGTATATTTTGTTCAGTTTTTCAGTCTTTTAAAAAAAAAAAATCTTTCGCTTCACAAAATCTGAATTTAGTGGAAAACACATGGTAGGATTTATAAAATATCCCTTGATTTTTATAGTAAACCATGTTAAAATTATACATTTGCATTTTTCTCAGTAGTTTGAATATGATGTTCTGTCTTTTATAATGATAAGTGTATTTATAAGCTCTTTTTAAATTATGTATTTATTAGAAATAGAATGTCTTGTAAACACCAGTGTCTGCATATATATGTGGGCAATGTATTTCCTAGTGATTTTCTCATGGTATATCTGATTGCGGTTCTAATTAAATCCTGGCCGTAGAATGATAACGTCAGAAGGCTAAGACATCTCAGTCAGGTGCTTCTCTGAATCATGCTTGTTTTTTTGTTTTTGTTATTTTTGTTTTTTAACCTTTAAATGACAACCCTTTACAAAAGCAAATGTAGGTATCAGGTAAGTATCTGTCCTTTATCTGACACTACCTGTGTGCCAGGGATATCCTACAAATAAACCCAGACGGCTTCTCAGTGCCACTGTTCCCTGCTTCAGGGGGTAAGCCAGAACAGTCTTGACAGGTTGAGATGCTGCTGAGATGGAATGACCAAAGGAAGTTCAGTTGTAATTCTTCCAGTTCCCCCATGAGCTTCTTTATTATGCCAGTTATTTGGGGGGAATATGGCTGTTTCTCATGAGAGGATATTGTGTGATTTATGGGAGAGTAGAAGAGTGTAGTCCTTCCAAATTTAGATTTAGGCGAGATTTAGCATTATGCATTGTACCTCTCCGAGTCCTCAGAGCTGATATAAGTATTTTTTTTTCCTCTTTTCTTTTCTTTTCTTTTCTTTTCTTTTCTTTTCTTTTCTTTTCTTTTCTTTTCTTTTCTTTTCTTTTCTTTTCTTGACAAAGTCTAGTTCTGCAGTGTGGCTAGAATGCAGTGGCATTTGCCTACCTCACAGCAACGTCAAACTCCTAGGTTCAAACAATCCTCCTGCCTCAGCCTTTGGGTAGTTGGAACTACAGGCATCTGCCATGATGCCCTACTAATTTTTCTATTTTTATTAGAAACAGGGTCTCACGCTTACTCAGGCTAGTGTTGAATTCCTGAGCTCAAGTTATCTTTCCACCTCAGCCTCCTAAAGTGCTAAGATTATAGGCATGAGCTACCACACCCAACCCTGATACAGGTATTTCTAAATTATTGGTATTTAAATATGAATTTAATGTGAAGGTTGGATATCTCAATATGCAGCACCTTCTTTTCTAACAACTGCTTAAAAGATTTAAATGACTATGGCTAATTATATCTGAAACTGCAGATAGAGGCAGTAGCTAGGCACACATATATCCTTTTATATTTTATTTTTTGGGGGGATTCTATAAACTAAGAGAGAAAATAAGGACCTATAGAAATCTACACAAATGTAGCATAACTAAACACCAAGTTCATTAACAGAATGATAAATATTGTCATAGGAAAAAGCCAATGATATTACACTTTGGAATAATACAGTAAATAATTAAATAATTTTAACCTCTAATCAAACTGGAACGGGAAGTCATTCTATTTTTATTCATTCACAACAAGAATTCTTTTAGGCAGAAATAGGATAATTGAAGACACATTGAAACAAAATCATGTTTCCTTGATCAAGAATGATAGATAAAAAGTGTATAGAACAAAACATTACTCTTTTCAAGGGCATTATAGACAATGGACATAATTTTCATTAATGTCACACCACCATGCTTCATCAACTTCATAAAAGATTAGATGACAATATTTTGTTGTTCAAATAGGAAATTTCTTAAGAGTAAAAGGCAACACGATTAAAAGTTACATCAGGCACAGATAAAAGCCAGATCATTTATGAGTAACCTAGGATATGTTTACCACATTAAAATACTACTTTGATTTGGATTTCTGTAATATAGGAAATATCAGATACTTAAGACGTATTAGATTAAGTGAAAACCTTTTATTTCTTTACAATTTTGGGGACTCATCATAATATGGCTACACTTCACTTATCTATTATTCCACTACTATGAAGCTGTCATGGAAGAGAAGAATACACATGAGCTTTATAGAGTGACCATCCTGGTAATGAATCATGGCAGCCTTTCACTTCAGCCAAGATCTCAGTGCCTATGAGTGTCAGGCTATTATCTTCAATGTGAGGATAATGATGGATGACTTTCCAGGTTCCCATTAGCATGTGATTTAAGATACTTTTCTCCTATAAAACCAGAGGAATAGAAAGGCAGGACCTCCTTTTCCTAGAGTAAGACATTTGGCTATATATGGGGAAGATTTTGAGCAATAACTAAGAGAGAATTGATTGGCTTATAGGAAGAAGAATTCAGCTCACTGTATTAGCAAGAGCTCAGTGGAATGTCAGGGGAAATCCTATGGGCTGAGAGCTGAGGGTCAAAAGTTTGATTGGGAAATGTGAGTTAGAGGCAGTGAAATCCAATATAAATCCAGTCAGTTGGTCTAGAGTACTTGTGTAATAGGTAGATAACAGCAGACTATACAGAAAAGCTGTATCTTGGTCACTACAGATGCCTTGGGTTCACTCATTATACAAAAACCAACAATCAGTTGAGCTGTCTGACGATGAGCATGGCTGAGGTTCCTGACAACCACAATACTCTTTCTTTGGCTTTGACTTTCAAATAGAACATATTTGGAATCAATAAGAGTCTAAGAGACAGTGTGAAAAAATTACTGGAGAGGAAACAAATAGCTGCTAACAGCAGCACAAATTTGGACTAATGTTAAATATTCAAAACTTATCTCCTGATGCATTAATAGAACAATTTAGAAAGCTATGTTGGGGTTTGTTTGAGTACTTACAAGTTCTGTTGAAAATGAATATTTGAAACCTACCTACTAATTCCCTGACCTGTTATTATTAGCTTGGGTAGCACTTATTTGTAAGGACAAGTACATAGATTTCATAAACTCTTGTCTTCTCAAACATCTTAATGTTGAACCCTCCTCACCCCAAACTGCACTATGAGCATCAATTAGGTGCTACACAGGTTTAGAAATTAGCTGAAATTTTTATTGACTCTGTGTGGAATGAGGAGTTATACTAATTAACATGACAAAATTTTACATTTTGTGGTTTCTTACTTCTGTGTGTTATAGATCTTCTACATTGATTCTTCTGCAGTTTTCCAGTATTATATTTGTGTTTTACTGCATCCACTTAGAAAGCCATTAATATAAGAGGAAATTCATTTGCATTTTGAAGGAAAAGTCTATTATTCTTTTAAACATTTTCTGATGTAATTATAAAATTGACTGTGGTTTATAGTTTTGTTCTCTGTTTTTCATTGTCCTCCCTAATGAATACCTTCTATGAATTACTTTAAAATTGAAAGATCCTGCCCATCATTGACTTAGGCTATCCACACATTTACTTATAAATCAGCTAGAAAGTTGTCATGAGTATTTCATTTCAGGAAACCAGAGCAGTCCTGGTGAGTAGACATTGCCTGAATAGTTAGCCATTTTTTGGAAAGCATTAGATCCTGTGGTGCCTTGGGCACTCTAACAATAAAAACTGAAGACAACAGAGTTGGAGACATTGAGATTTGTGGTGTTTTGAAGCTGAATTTCTCTTTGAACTATTTGTCTGCCATTTACATTTTGCTTTACTATATTCCACATTATCATATAAATTTATAAATACTTATTTTTGTTGGATGCCCCATACTTTCTAGATAGATTCATGGATGACCTCATGCACACTGCATATTTAGGCAAATACTTATCTTTTTTCAAAATTTCAGTTTTCCACGTGGAATTCTTTTTTTTTTTTTTAGACAGAGCCTCAAGCTGAAACCCTGGGTAGAGTGCTGTGGCATCACAGCTCACATCAACCTCCAACTCCTGGGCTCAAGCGATTCTCCTGCCTCCACCTCCCAAGTAGCTGGGATTACAGGTGCCTGCCACAATGCCTAGCTATTTTTTGGTTGCAGCCATCATTGTTGTTTGGTGGGCCTGGGCTGGATTTGAAGCCACCAGCTCAGGTGTATGTGGCTGGCACCTTAGCTGCTTGAGCCACAGGCGCCTAGCCATTCCATGTGGAATTCTAAATCTATTCTGATGACATAATATTTATTATATGTATTTTTGTACTTTAAACTTTATTGTGTCCTCAATATAGTAGGTAGTTCAATATTCAAACAAGATTATAAGATTAGCAGAGCAATCAGTTTATCTGTGTTATACAGATGATAAAACAGACACTGCTAAACATTAACATGCTGATGGTGGCAAATAAGGAATAGTGAGTAGTTAGGAGCATGTGGTTGGAGTATTGAAGATCTGAACATCAATCCTTTCTTTCCATTCCTAAGCTACTCTAAACATGACATATCTTTAAAATGAGCATGCAGTTCTTTCCAAACTCATAAAATTATGAGAAGAATTAAAGGAAGCAGTACACATAAAGTGCTTAACATAAATGCTTAACATTGGTAATCACTTAATAGCTTTTATTAAAATTAAATTTAACATAAATAGATGTGGTTAAAATTGTGATTTGTCATGGGTAGAATGAGATCTAAGGTTTTTCTTGTCTATAGTGAAATCTCCCTAGCTTGGAGGACTAGCTATCTTGCTTAGCAAATTTCCCACACATTCTGCAGTCATTCTTTTGATACTTGCTGTGGACTGCGTGGCATTTTTTCATGTATTACTGCCTTGTCTCCTGAATTAGATTTGTTCTTTGGGCAATGTATAGTTCTGCTTAATTTTCTTCCATTGATTACAGTGTAGGAGAGGCCTTATTTCCCGGCTACTACACATTCAATGTGATAAACACAAGGACAACTTTGTAGATGAGAAACAAAGAATCAGTCCACAAGCAGTATGCGCTTCCACAATCTCCTACCACATATCTGTGATTGTGTTTCTCCACAGAGTGTAAGTATGCCAATTTGGCTCAGTTTAAATCTCTAATGACTAAGAAAATCTGGAAGTAACTGAGTCTACCTGTAATTGATTGATTTAGTTTTGTTGTTGTTGTTGTTGTTTTGTTTTGTTTTGTTGCTACAAGGTGAAATGGGAACTTAAGTAACAGAAAAAGTAAGGTATGTTTTCCCATAAACAAGATATCTGGTATGTGTTCTCAGCACATAACATATATGTGTGTGTACTAAGTTGTAACTATAATAATTATTTGTGATGCATGTTTACTAAGTATTTCTGGCCCTCAGTCCTCTAGAAACATGATAGAATTGCTCTTCCTTGTTTCATAGTGACTGAATAATAATTGTAAGTGACATGCTTTCCTTATGAGACAGGACACTTAATTCCTTGGGTGATATTCACTAGCTCCCTTTTCTCCTTGTGCAAGGACAGCCACCAACACAGAATGAGGGCTTTTCCATCATCCTGAGTCTCTGGTGTTCACATCCAATATAATCTGTCCTACCTAGAGGAGCTCAAAAACACAGGGAAGCAGAAATTAA
The DNA here is from genome assembly GCA_963574355.1 of Loris lydekkerianus. Lineage (NCBI taxonomy): Eukaryota > Metazoa > Chordata > Mammalia > Primates > Lorisidae > Loris > Loris lydekkerianus. Next base: position 48,574 of record CAUYPK010016838.1, on the reverse strand, counting down.
GTTTCTCTTCGGAGAAGAGTGTTATTGTGTAGAGTCAAGTGTATCCTACCTACATCCCCTGACAGAGGGCAGAAGGATACCGAAAATCAATCCTTTTCAGATGTGCATGGCTGACAAATTCTTCCTCCGGGAAAAGTGAAAATGCAAGTTCCATACCTGAACTTAGAGGAGGAAGATGCACTACTAAGATCTGAAAACAACCTTTTTTCTTCAAGGATTATAACACATGTTATCCCTGACAGACATAAGGAGATATATGGCTAGATATATTGAGGGCCGCCTTGTTACACTGTTGATGTTATTCTATCCTTTTACCTTTATCACAGACTTGAAAACTATGTAGTATTATTATCATCATTTCATAAATCAGGAGCTCCTCAATTTCAAATATGTTCAAAGTTTATTCTTAACAGAGTATCTAAATAAAACATTTGTACCCCCTAATATTTTGAAATTTTTTGAAAAATTTGCTCTTAAACAAATGACCAGTAAAATTTGAATACAATTTCAATTCATTCTTCTATTTTGAATAAACGACTTTGAGTTTCTCCATCAGTTTAGCTGGTGGCTACTGTCCTCAGCAGCCCCCAGAGCCCTAGCCAAAAGAATACAAACAGGGGGTCCACCTGCATGAGTGCCCTTCAGGCCTCAAGTTCAGGGGTTGGATTACTGGCAGGCTTTAGTGACACAACATTGTGAAAGTTTAAAAGTTTTTCTCTTTTTTTTTTTTCCTTTGCAGTTTTTGGGTGGGGCTGGGTTTGAACCCGCCACCTCCAGCATATGGAGCCGGTGCCCTACTTCTTTGAGCCACAGGTGCCACCCAAAAGTTTTTAATACTTATAAACTCTAGGGATGTATTGCAAACCTGGAGACCACCCCCCCCCCCCACACACACACACACACATTTGATGTCAGGGAGAGCAAGCAAGGGGAGAGAGAAGAGAGGGTGACAATTAGTAGTATTTACTGAGTGTAGGGAGCGTGGGTCACCTTAAGTTTGCTGGAAAATCCCTGAATGGTCCATTTAGGAAACTGCAGGGAAGTGGTGAGCCCAGTCATCTGGTAGGCAGAAGAGAAGTCTCTAAGTTCTAACTTTGGCTACCACTTTAACCCTTTGGGTGTGGTGTAGAACTGGAAATTGTGTCAAGGATGACTGAACCCTGCTTCTGACACAAGAAAGCTAAACCTGCATTTACAATGGACACTGAGGCAACATAAAATTATAAGCATTCATCACAAGCTGACTGACTCTAAACTCTAACTTCATTAATCACACTTTATATCTCTGACTGTGGTATACCACAAGGAATGGAGACTTAGCTGGGAAGTACCTCTCCAAGTTTGAGTCGTTCTTCCAAAATATGAAACATTCTTTGGAGAGAAAATATTTCAAAGATTATTTGTAGTCACCTCTAAAGAACACTCAAATCAGAATGAAAATTATTCAGATTATTTACTCAAGTTTTTCATATTTATATTTCATCCATATTGCATAAATTTAGTGAATTGACTTTAGAATTAATGGCAGTCATTGAAAGATTTTAAAGACTTAAACTATTGATAGCCACATTTCAGTATCTAGACCTTAAAAATGAACATTTTCACTTAGGTGTTTTAGGCTTCTCTTCAAAGAGAATTTCATCATCTTTCCATCTCAACTAATGACTACTCCTATATTCTCTATATCAAAGTGTGACACCACCATGCCCCAATTAACTTTGTATATAACCTAAATTATTTCCTCTACTTCACTTCCTCCATATCTAATCAATCTCACTCTGACTCCGTTGTTTTTTCTCATCTTTCCTAAACTTATTCTACCTTTTATTGTTTAATCATGTTCAGAGTTATACTTTATGTTTTGCCATAAATAACTGGAGCAGCCTACCAACCGGCTTCTCAGTTTTTTTAACTCCCTAAGATGCCGAACAAAATGCATTCATAGGCTGAATCTAAGTAAACAAGATAATGAAACTCATAACTTACCATTTACTTCTCATGTTTCTCTAAAGTGAAGACCATAAACTTTCAGGCATTTTGACAATCATGGGTATTTCTGTCCCTTCATGGATACAAGTTACCCAAGTTTCCAAAGTTCTGTTTCTATCTTTAAAAGTTCACAAGCCATCCCATCAGTCACTCTTTTTTATTCATGGGAATTTAAGTGATAGGAAGTTCAACTCTTCCACACAGTTAAAGGCATCCTTTTGACTTGTTCTCAGAGAATTTTCATATGGACTAGCAAAATCCAACTAAAATTAACTTGATCTTGTCTTTCTGGTATATGCAACAATGGGCATTTTCCTTATTGTATTCATTATCTCAAATTACACTCAAGTAAATCATTTCAAGTTAAATTCAAACTCCCTCATTATATAGAAGAAGCATGAATTGACAATATAAACTAGAGAAAGAGTCATGACTTCAGTGGCTTTATAAGTATCCTATTAGAATATTGCTATTACTGCAGCAGTAAAGTCTAGTGACGCTGTATTGATCCACGTCAGATTTCCTCTCTGGTACTTTTTTATCTGGTACTTTCATGCAGAATTTGACTTTTTTATTTTAAATAAACCAAAACCTCTTCAATCATTTTTGTTTTTGCTTTTTTTTCCTTTTTTTTTTTTTTTTTTTGCTGTTTTTGGCTGGGGCTGGGTTTGAACCCGCCACCTCCAGTATATGGGGCCGGCGCCCTACTCCTTTGAGCCACAGGTGCCACCCCTCTTCAATCAATTTTGATTCATTTTTTTTCTTACATAGGTGGCATTCCACTCTCTCTCTCTCTTTTTATTTCGAGCATTTTCTATCTTTTTTAAAACATCAAGACCTGGTATCTGTGTGCCAGTGTATGTGCTTTATTAAAAGGTAATTGGATTTACACTTTGGAATTTGTTTTTTTTTCTCATGTGTTCAAAGTGGTTTATAACATACAGAATCCTGAGGGCCATCTTACTCTTTCTAGAAGTAAATCTAATTTTTAATGTTAGAGCATTCCAGGCACAGGACACTTTTATGTCAATTTCCTAGAATTTATGATGTTTATCATAATATTTTATTCTTTTAAAAACCAAGAACTGGCCAATCTTTATAATTACTTTGTCAGTTTTCAATATGTGACACCAAGATTTACTCAAAATATGGCAACTATTCAATTATTTAATCCTTGTATATTTACATTCTTTAACTTAAAAGCAGTAGTAATAATATTATCTACCTATATATTTGTTATAGATAATGTGATCTCCTTAGTCTTCTTGGAGGAAATAGTGGGGTATAAGAAAAGAGAGCTAGAACAGAGTAAGAAATTCTTTAAAGCGCATTCTGAGAGAGGCCTATATTTTCAGTTTCCAGAATAAATTCTTAGATTGCCACACTAAGTAATTATTTTCATTGTTATGATATTAACATCACATTTCTTTCTATATACATCTTCATGTATTATTTACAAACCACTTAGAAATACATTTTTCTGTATATTAACTTCTGGGTGAACTAGTTAAATGTCACCTTGGCAGAAATAAGCTTTAAATACACTTTAAAACATTATTCATACTACATATAAGGTAACCACCTTTGATTTTTAAGCAAAATTAACCATTTGATTAGCCAAATTAACTATTTATTATGTTCAGCTGATCTGAATATTGTACTGACATTTAATAAAAATTTATTAGAATTTTTTTCCCCTTAATATGACATGTATACAACAATTAGTACTGAAATACTATATTAAGAAAGTTATCATATCCATTCCAAAGCAATCTTCTACTTAATTTATCAATGACACATTTGCAGTGTCTGTTTTTTGTTGTTGTTTTGAGACAGGGTTTCACTCTGTTGCCCAGGCTAGAGTACAGTGGCATTATCATAGCTTCTCATCACTGCAATCTCAAACTCTTGGCTCCTGCTTCACCTTTTTGAGTAACTGAGACCACAGGCTTGAGCCATTGTTCATGGACTTTGTTTTAGAATTAGTATTTGCAATGATGAAATCATAACACTGAAGAAATTGACCCACTATTGAACTCAGTAATCTTCAAACTTCAATAATATTTCATACACCTGAAAGAAACAATCATTTGACAACCATCATATGCTCATAAAAATTACAGACTTTATAGAAAAAAATGGTGTTAGGCAACAATTCAGAACGCCATAGTTCAAATAAGCTGGAAAACCAGTTTGAAATATATCAGGTAGCAATTATATTGAAAACAAGTTTAAACCTTATTGTGTCCACAACTGCTTCATTTGCAATTTTATTTCTTCTGTTTCTTTTGTATATGGTAAAATTTAATTTATAAACATGCTAAAGAGAGCATATAAATAAGTTTATATAGTTGTCATGTGTATAAGTGAAAAGACATGTGACTAGTATTTCGATGAATTAAATTGTAGTCCCAATTCTACATCTAATCTGTTGACACGATTGTGATTTGGGAGCTGACACAGTTGTGATTCCTTGTCCAGAAGATGACAACCTGTCTCACATGACCGCAGGGAGAGCAAATGTGGAAATACTGTGTAAATTCTTGAACTTAACTCTTCTCTTCATAACAATATAAGTCTCTTTTGTCCTGAAATTCAATTTGAATCATATGGCTTGGCAATTTTCTCATCGGCTTTAGGTGCCAAATTGAGAGGGAAAAAAACAATGCTAACCAACCTGGGTAAACAATCTCATGTCCTCTATCCTCTGTGTCTTGGGGTGAGGTGGGAGATGTGGATATTTTGCTTATGAAAGAGTGATATGAACCTTTTTCTAGCTCATAGCTACTATTTTCACATCATATGCTCTTGAAAATATAATTCTAAAATTTTTAATAAAAATTTCTTCAGAAAAAATTGGCTGTTTTTGAGGAATAATTAAAAAAAGAAAAATGTATGTAAAACACTTCACAGTACCTGAAATCCAGAAGCTATAAACCAACTATTAGATGTCTCCTTCTCCATTTTTTGTTGTTTTTGATCTGCGGAAGAAATCAGTTCTTTCTTCTTCATTACACCTCTTCTTCTATGTGATAATAATTCTTTATAAACTTAAAGATACATATTATTATTCTAGTTTGTCTCGTTTTTAAATGTGTTTTTAATGAACAGAAATTATAATGTACTTTATGTAATAGCCTACCTAAAATTTATATATTTTTATATATTTGGTTATATTTGATTTAATTATGATGCAAAAACAATGTTTTATTTGGTCCTCAATTCATTTGCATTGCATTCCTCATACACATATATTTATTGGTTTGCTCTTAAAATTCTTGAAATCCTTTGCTTTATTTTTTTCTCTTTCTGGAAACTTCAGATTACTTAGTTGTTTAACACAATGCAATTTGGCAGTGTGCTGTTTTTCTCTTGATTGTTTTGAAATGTGAATATCACAAGCGGAACAGTGACATCTTTCATAAAGGAAATGAATATTTTATATTTTTACCCCAATACTTTATTCCTTTCTTCTCTTAAACTGGTAATATTTCCAGCCATCTATGACTGTTTGCTACAAAAAGAATTACTACTGTCTGAGTTGTACCTGTTCTATTTCTATTTTTAGCACTTACAAAATCTCATTTATTTTCTTCACTGGTATAGTTATATTGTATGGTGTTGAGTCCACCACTATTTGAAATACAGTACACAATTCATATATCAGTTTAGATACTAAACTGTCTGTTTCTTGTCTGAAACTTTGATAAATTACATCTGTATTGTTTCAATATGTTATAAAAATAGGTTACGCACAACAATCTCTATCTAGAATACCAAGATAACCATTAGAAGTCACCCAGTCAATTGACAGTTAGGTAAAGTCATTCAATTGATTTCTGATCCAATAATTTGCTTTTCCATATCCCCTTTAGCTTCCTTGTAGCCACAAGTATCTCATAAGAAATATTATCAAATACCTTACTGATACGTCTGATCACCTGTTTTTTCTATAACTACCTATCTACTATATTTCCTGAGAAAATGATTGGGGTTAACAAGATCATATGCATTCAAATCGACACAGCTTATACTTAGTTGTCCTTGATTCTTTTCCAGGCTCTATACTAAGGGATTGAGTCTACAGTATTATTTTGGATTTCATCTCCATTGTGAAAAATCAATCTTGTTTTTGCCAGTTTTACAGACATTGTTCTCTTTTCTCACTAACCAACGGAGATTCAGACTATCACGCTCACTAGGCTTTTCATTCTGACATCAAATTTATCTACTGAGAGACTTGAAAAGATTTCAAACAAATAGTTGCTCGCCGACAATGTCCTAACCAATCTTGAGTATAATCTTGGGAAACTGCTTCCTGTATTAGTGTTTATAGCGCTATTTTGGCACAGTGGTTGTTTTGCTTGACAGAGAAGACAAAAGCAAAATGGTGTTCTCGTTTTTTAATTGAGTTCATCATTTAGTGGCTTCAATTTCTCTTTGGAAAAGGCTTGAAATATAAATAAAATAAAATAATCACTACTAACCCCCAAGCTGAAGAGCCATGTTTTTTCTTGATCTTCTTTGTACTGAAAAAGAAAAAAAAAAAAGATGCAATTATGTTTAATTTAGCAATTTTGTAATCTTAGTTCACTTAGAAACATTAGCATTAGTGCTAAGATTATTTTTATTTTACAAGCCTTGGTTATATTTATCCTCAATTATCTTTCTAGCTGTTTATATATTCTTTTAAAATGTAAACACGTTAATACATAAAAGCTCTTTGCAGATTATATATCACATTAGGTTTGAAGAATAAATTCAGTTTCATCCATACTAATTGATTGTTCACTCCTGGAAAAGTCAGTGATTCTCTCAGAGGCTTAGTTTTATTGTCTGTAAAAGGAGTGTAATAAAAATAGCAACATCAACTTTTAATTTAAAGTGGCATCTAAGGCTTCCTTTCACAGGCACACAGAGACAATTGAAAGCTCCTTTCTCCAGCTACTCTGGATAAAACATAACAATTTTTTACATATAACCAAAGATGAAATCCAGAAGGGCAAGTCTTAAAGTGCAAGAATTTCAGATCTCAAAATCATATAGTGAGAGCTTTTTGAAGCTCATCAAAATCACAGTGGTATTGAATGAAACAGGGTATACAACTTAGAGAATATGGTTTTATGCCAATGAGGAAAAGAAGAGAAGGGAACAAAAATAACACGGTCATTCTTATCTTTTCTTTCTTAAGCATGGGACGATGATTGGGAAGAATATTTTATTACGTTAAATATAACTGTTTAGTCTTATATACTAGGGAGTATTTTTATTTTCTCTAAATCAGGGTGAATATTTGATTTGATATTATTTGATCTAATATAATTCTTATTTATTTTGACACTTGAATGTTTTGATATATTGGTATAAATCTGTATTTGCATGCCTGAAATAGCTAACTTGTTGTAAACTGCCGTATGATAGTTCATCTATATTTGTACGTGAGATAGGCTTGCATTATGATTGCTCGGGGTTTCTTTCTCACTGTATTGAAATGCTTACCACAGGTTTTCAAAGTGACTGTATTGGTTCCACAGTTTCATCTAATTTACATCAGTATATACAGCATTGGGATGATCTGTTCCTTAAAATATATCAGGTTTCTGATGAGAGTGATGGGCTATAACCTGTGTTCTAGGAAGATTTCTAACAGTGGTAGTAGATAAAGCATCTTCCTTAAAGCCACACAGCTAGTAATTGTGGAGGCAGAATGCAAATATATTTGTAAGTGACTCCAAATACTCTGCTCCTGACAAACAAGGTCGAAGAGTGTAAGAAACTAAATTGAGAAAATAGAATGTATCAGTGGAATAAAGAAGACAGGCATGAGAAATGTTATTGTGGCTGGATTTATAAGATTCAGGGACTAATTCAACGTATGACATACAAGAGATTCCTAAAATACGGATGGTGGGAAATTATTTGTTATGAGCATGGAGGAAATTAGAAAACGGATAAGGCAGCCTAGATTTTTTTTTTTTTTTTAATTTGAATGCAATATGACTGTGGGAGAAGGACAGAAGTTAGTGGCCAAAAACATCCATAATCTGTCTATTTGTATTTTGTTCAACAATTGACCTTTAGAAAATAATTCGATCTTTTATTAACTCTTTCACATGAAAAAAGTAAACGTGATCCGTTGATTTTGTTTTCTTTTGTTTGTTTCTCATTTTATTCTAATAGCAGAACTCCGTTGGGGCCCACGACACGGCCCCGATCCAGGCCTCTTGGGAGGAGGGATGCTAGGTCTCCGCCCAGCCCACTCAACTGTCTGGACACTGGCGGCTGTGCCAGCTGACTCGGGGGGAGTCTCTTAGTAGTCACAGTATTAGTAGGAGTGAGCATCTCAGCCGCAATCTCTCAGCAGCAGTCTTAGTAGAGAAGCCTCAATTAGGCGTCCTTCGACCAAAAAGCGGGGCCCAAAGAGGAGCCCTGGCTAGCTGCTCCCGAAGCTGTTTATAGAAGCTATCCTGAGGCTGCCTCCCCACAAGTGTGGAGACTGCTAACTAAGGATGCACATAGATCCATGCTCTCCAGCATCTCACTAACAGCCAATGATGTTAAATCCCTCCCCCAATTTCTTATTTCCAAATTATTTCAAAAAGTGCTTCCTAAAGAACTCTCTCTGGAATTTTTTTTTAGCTAGTCTGTAATTGCTGAGCATTTAAAAAAAACCTGGATAAGTTGATTATTATGAGATAGTAGTGTCAAATTTGAGAGATGCTTTCTTTAAGAGGGATGGCAGGCAACATGCATCTAAATCTAATCATTAATCCTTGAATGTATGACTCTATAAACATAGTGTTCCCAGAGTCCCACACTCACTGACCTACCAATGGGATTACAGAGCCTGACAACAATATTTGAAAGAGGAGTGAACTGAGTTATATGATATTGTGATAAGATTGTCAGGGCCACTTGGCCCCAACTCAAGGACATACAAAAATACCTCAGGTGTCCAACCAATATTTGACTTGAAGTAAATGAATAAAAGATTTAGAAAGAACCTCATAAGATTATCTAATTTCTTGATTCTGATCCAAACTATACCATAAACCCTCTTGTTGAGATCATTAATTCTAATCTGAGTGAATTTAAAGGAGATATGTCATATGCTTCCATATTAATATTAGCAAAGATTGTAAGTATAATGAGTGCAGATTAGATGCTATTCAGATGATCTAAAGGATAAGAGTAAATAAATAAATTTGAAAGTATTGTCTAAAGGTAAGTTCTATGAGGTGACCCACAAATGGACTAGCAAATTGTGGTACATGTACATATGGAATATTATGCAGCCTTAAAGAAAGATGGAGACTTTACCTTTTTCATGTTTACATGGATGGAACTGGAACATATTCTTCTTAGCAAAGTATCTCAAGAATGGAAGAAAATGTATCCAATGTACTCAGCCCTACTATAAAGCTAATTTTTAGCTTTCATATGAAGGCTATAACCCAACTATAGCACAAGAATATAGGGAAAGGGACAAGGAAGGGGAAGGGAGCGGGGAGGTTGGGGTGGAGGGAGGGTAATGGGTGGGGCCACAGCTACGGTGCATCTTACAATGGGTACCGGCGAAACCTATTAAATCCAGAATACAGATGTCTACATACAATAACTAAGAAAATGCTACAAAGGCTACATTGACCAGTTTGATGAGAAGATTTCAGATTGTATATGAAACCAGCACATTGTACCCCTTGATTGCACTAATGTACACAACTATGATTTAACAATAAAAAAAAAAAGTTCTTTCCTGAGAAATAAACCCGTCATAGTTAAACTTCTTTGCTTTTTAGATTATTCTCTGTTACTTTCAGAATACAAATATCAATTATAGAAGGGATAGTAACAGCTGTTGATCTCACTGCCGTTGTCTTTCCTGCTACCCTGGTGGGTCCCCTGGCCTATGTTTCTTATCTTTAATGATGTGGAGCTTTTAATGAATGATAATTAGCAAAACGTTGAATATATTAAAAGAGGTTAAACTTAGGGTGGTAGTAGGCAGTGTCTACTCCCACATCAGTTAATTTTCTCTTGATGTGAGATTCAATGCATATAATAAATGTAACTGAAATTAGAGTTTTATGTTATTTTTCAAATACAGCATGACAAATTTAATTTTTGAAAGGTTAGAATAAATGATCTGATATTTTAAAAGGTCAAAAATATCATCTTTTTAGTTATTTTCCATAGCAGCAAATACATGGTGATTACTTATTACTTAAGTTTTGCAAATCAAAGGTGTTTTTGGAGGAAAAGTGAAGTAGAAGAAATTGATTTTAAAAGTTTACATACAACATCTTAAAGGTTTCTAATCCATCTCCTTATAAATAAGAGTCAAAGTTGTACTGGTTTTGAATCAGGAATCTGTGAATAGTAATTTAGCCTGCCGCATGCTATTTTTCTTAGTAATTCCCACACTTGGTTATCTAATCAATTACTCACCCTTTTTTACTTGCTTACATGTTGCTTACCATAAAAATATATTTAATTACTTCTTTTCTTTTAAGGAAATACTTTATTTAGGAAATTACATATTTATACCGCCATAGAAACAAATGTCCTTGTGAGAAAAAGAAAAAAAAAAAAAGCTATCTTTAGGATTATTCTGTATTGTTCAAAGAAATCCTTATTGTAAAAATAACCTTAGAATAAAAAATATATTACATATTTCAAAACCTCATTCAGCTACTTAGTATTTGTTTCATTCTGAGCAAGTTAATTTTATTCTTAGGGTAATATTTATTCTTAGTTATTCTTATAAAAATTAAGAGTGATGTGAGGACATAAATAATAGTGGATAATCTATAAACATATATTACATTTTTGATTGTTATCCTGCAAACCTGGAAATACTTATCTTATTGTTAAAACCCAACAAACTACACTTTTTGTCATCATTAGCTACTTTCAAAACTATGTTAGCAGTATAAAATATTGATCTGATGTGAATATGAAGATAAACATTGTTATAAGTGTACACACACACAAATATATGCATATTCTGCATCTATATATTATGAGTTAAAGCAGTGCTTGGTTAGAAATGCATCTGTTTTACCAACAAAAGGCATTTTAGGAAAAGAAGGTGTTCTTTGTGTAGATGATGATAAGGAAAAAAATACATAATTTGCCACAGCAATTTCTCTGCCATCTACTTTCAATACTTACCATGCTTTCTATCACTTCATAAAACATGATCAGAATCAAGACTCTCCATGTTCTAGCCTTAATGGTACTCTTAACTCTCAAATAAACTTCTTAATTAATTACTTGGGCATCAAAAGCATCCAAATTAACTGAATAAAAAATGGAATAATGCTTCTTGAGTGACTGGGGATGGGAAGGAATTAGGTCAGTCAAATCAGAACTCTCCGCAGAGGAAAAGTGAGAAGGGCTAAGAAAACGATTAGAACTTTCATCATACGTATGTATGTAAGAGTATTTGTCAATAACTGAAACCCATTCCTGGCAAAACCTACATTTGTAAATGTCTAACTGCATTTTCAAGATCACTGCAGCTATAGGAAATTGTTTCGTTATCCAGAGGTCTCTGCCAAGTTTCCGGCTTCACATTTTCCATGGTGTAGAATTATGTTATATTACAGTGTGAGTGTTTTATTTTTATGTCTTCTGTACCAATGTTGTTGTATCTTTCATTGCATCCTTTACATGGAAGAGGGTAATGGAAACACAAAAATATAAACACCTCTGAATCAAATTATTTCTATTCCTTCCCAGCTATGTTGTTATTTATTTTTCTGCCTTTCGAGATGTTTTTGTTTAACCCTACTTCTGACACTTTGAGTTAAAAAATCTCTTTATTTTTATGCTAGTAATGAATATATAATAGTATGAATGCTAAATTATTGAATAATGATATGTCCTACTTAAACAATATAAGACTTGACATTAAATGTAAAATGTGTTGTAGAAATTATGTTGCAGAAGTCCAAAACCAAAAATAATCGATGGTTCTTTCTGTAATGTTGATGTCTAAATGTCAAATGTAAACCATGTCAATAATTCAGCTTGAAACTATGTGAATACCACTGCCCAATCCTCTTTGCTATGGCAAAGCAAGATTGAGATTTGTTTCACTTTAGGCTATTCATGTGTCTGGCACATGTTCAAAGAAAAGTTGTATTTTCTTGGCATAAAAGGATGTTTACCTCTGAACTCGGCTTTAAGAAAGCTGTGTTATATCACTTTCCTCTTCAAAGTCTGCCAGGGTACATCATATAAATGCCACTAAAATAAGCATAACTCATTGTTTCATATTGGCTTTCACATTGTGGGAGTAGATTTTACCACTCTTCGCTGACAGCAAACCACCTTACAAAATTACTTATGTGACTGCCTTTATGTATTGCTACTAATATATTTCTTTTCTTGACATTTCAGTGGCCATTTGCAATATGGTAATGTAGGACATTCTTCCACATTCCAGACTTGAATGGAAAATTTCAAGAGGTAGCCGGTAACTCAGGTTCCTCCATCTCCATGTACTGTGAGTTCTGGCTTCAAAATAAAAGAGCTTCTTGGATCATCTTTAGTGACTGAATACGTTCATGTTATCAGTGGATTTTGCAGGTAGAGTAACATGTTTGCTCAGGGCATATTTTAATAGGAAAAGCTATACATTCCTACCTACAAATTTGTTAATCTAATATTTTATGTTAAATTAGAAAACTCAAGGACCTTGATACTGTACCAGAAAGATTGGAGTGCATTTGCCTAGTCAATAACAAATGATTCATCATTTTTGAGAATAGCTCGTAATCAGTAGAATTGTATTAAATCAAGTAAAGAAAGCACCAGGAATATTCTTCAAAGCAGTGTCTCCAGACACTCCCTCTTGCAATTGTGTCTTGCCCCCAAAAGGTGTAGCACACACCAAGGCCCTCCCTCCTCCCTCCTTCCATCTCTCTGCTCTTCCTTTCCCCACCCCTCCCTCCTTCTTTCTCTCTGTGCTCTCCACTTTCCCCACTCCCACCATGTCCTTAATTGTCATTAATTGTCCTCATATAAAAATTGAGTACATAGGATTCATGCTTCTTCATTCTTGTGATATTTTACTAAGAATGATGTGTTTCACTTCCATCCAGGTTAATACAAAGGATGTAAAGTTTCCATTTTTTTTTTTAATGGCTGAAATATATATTTCATTGTGTACTGAGAATGGATCCAGGATTTGTGGACCACATCTGAAAGCTGCTACGAGGTTCAGACCTACTATTTACTGACTTATTGATAATCTAGTTCAATTATCTGGGATTAAGATCCTTGAGAAGAGAACATAGGATGACATTTCCTCAAATATTTTATGATTCTAAGTGAAATTAAACAAAAAGTTAATCCAGCTTGAATATAGTTCTAATCATATGCTTGTGTGCATTTGAACAAGTTGTTCTCCACATAATTCTATAGTCTCAAAACATGACTTTTTAGCAATTTTATTGAGCAGTATATTTTATATAATCTTGAATATTGATGAAATAGCTTGAATATAATTTACAGTAAATGTCTCCAAAGTAAAAGTGAACTTTCAAATGCAAAAACAGAAGAGAAAGAAAAAAAGTCACACATAGCACGAGGAAGGTTAAAGCATGAAAAAGAGTGAAAAATGTGGAGAACTTAAGCATCATTCTCAACATGAAAATTCTGCAACTAAATTAATTAAAATTTTGACATTAATGGTCACTGTAGAATTTTTTTTTTATATTTTTGTGAAGCAATTTTCACAGTCATTGCTTCAGGGAAGTTGAATATTCATATCACTTACGAAAATTGTCTTCAAAATGCTGTGGGATGTGTTTTGAAACTGGTATTTGAGGGAATAATAAATAACTTTAACAGGAATAATAGTGTGTTATCATCTCATTCTCATCCAAGGAACTACCAGTGCGATTTCTGTCTCTGTTCTTTATTTAGTTTATATTGTATGTCTATTAGTTAAGATATGTATTAACAGACATTCTATTCTAATAAAGTCTTAATAATCTAACATTAACAATCTAAGCAATGTTCTTACATAATAGCAAATATAAAAAAATCACAATGGATATAGCCAGAAAGGGTCTAAAGGATCATCTAGTCTATTTTATCTACTTTATTTAATTATAATGCATATATGACATATATTTAAATATATACACTACTATATATTCTTCCATATAGACTCATTTGCTATCTAAATGAAAAAAAAATAGTGTGATAGTAATAGTGTATTGTCAAAAATATATACCTTTATGTAACTGGTTCTGAGCTCTAACCTGGATGTACAAGAGAGAGAATGAACCAAATTATCTCAGTCTTTTTGGAGAGAAGGAGCATTATATTATTCTTTGATGCTTTAGGGCAGGGTTGGTTCTTGGCAGATTATGGAACTAATGCTAGAACTTCTCTTAATTGAGTGACCCTGTAAATTTTGATGTACCTTGGGGATGTATCTTGAATGTATTCTTATAGAAATTTATTTTTATGTATATGTATAAAATTAGAAGTCTAATACTTGAGCCCAAAAATTTTTCTGTCTTTAAATTTCAAGTCATGGTTCACATGAAGTAGCAATGACACCAAACACACTACAAAGTATCCTAAAAGAAAAAGTACTGTTCAAATAAAGATCTTTATAAGCTGATTCTTTTTTGTTGTTGTTTTGTTTTTACGTTTTACAGACAATCCACCACACAAAAACTTAAGGTTGAGTGCAAAATTACAATATGTGTGGTTCTCATTTTGATCTGCCTTTCTTATAGCACCGGCACTTGAAGAAATATTGAGAAGGAACAGCAAAAAATAAATCTTGAGTTTTTAGTTATGTTGACCATTCCATGGCTGTTGTGCATTTGAAGCAAATTGTATTTTGGGTGCCTTGAAATCAGAACAAACTCAGTGAGTGACTGAAAATCAGAGCAATTATCATTTTCATCCTTTGCAACAATGGTGAACCATAGTGGATTTCATATGATAATAGCAATGACAAGCTCAGTGTTTGGACCAAGAAGAATCGCCAAAGCACTTCCCAAACCCAAATATGCACCAAAAAAAAAAAAAAAAGAAAAGAAAAAAAATGTCATAGTCACTGTTCAGTGGTCTACTACCAGTCTCATTCACTAGAGCCCTCTGAATGCCTGGGAAACCATTGTATCTGAGAAGTGTGCTCAGCAAATCAATGATATGCAACCAAAACTGCCACTCCTCCAGAAGACATTGGTCTTCTGGGGGAGACCCAATTCTGGGGGAGAAGGGGCCCCATTCTTCTCCACGACAATGCCCATGCACATCCAATGCTTCAAAAGCTGAGAAAATTGGGCTACGATGTTTTGCCTCATCCAGCATACTCACCTGACCTCTTGCCAACCAAATACCACTTCTTCAAACATCTCCACAACTTTTTTCAGGGAGGATGCTTCCACAAACAGCAGGATGCAGAAAATGTTTTCCTAGAGTTCATCAAATCCCAAAGCAGGAATTTCTATGCAACAGGAAGAAAGTAACTTATTTTTCATTGTGTGCAACAATGTGTTGATTATAGTGGTTCCTATTTTGGTTACTAATGATATGTTTCAGCAGAGCCTGGTTATGATGATTTAAAATTCACAGTCCAAAATTACTTTTGCACTAACCTAATAAAATGATAACTTGTTCCTAAGGTAGGTTATAACCTAAAAAGGTAAGCATAACAAGAAATGCGTGAAAGATGCAAAAGTAAAGCGAAAGCATAAAATTTAAAACAAAAAACAATGTAAATTGCAACAAAAATGCAATTCTGTTAAAACATGTTTGTTTTAATGTATTTCTCAGACTCTGAAATATTTAACTCGAAAAATAAAAATTGGGTTGAAATGATGTCCTTGATATAATTTAAGAAAATGTTCTTAACTTAAAAATTCACTTTTATGAAAATGAAAAACCATTGAGATTGTCAAAGCCTGTTTGAATCGAATAAACTTATATATTTACATAGACTGGATTAGAAAAAATAAACTATTTTTTAATTTACTATTTTTTAGTAAAATTATGTAGGCATGGGAAATTATACTTTCTCCTTAGAATAAATGTTCACTTTTGAAAAGTAAATAATAAATGTAGACATACAAACAAATACAATGGTTCACGACTTTTTAACCTAGAGATAACTGTTCTTTAGGTTCTTCTCAGCCCAGTCTCCATCTTGTTCACAGCATTCCTTTGCTCCCTTGTGACTGTTGTGCCTTTCCATTTACTTTATTTACCTCCTGATTCAAGCATCAGGAACACTCTGTTTTAGGTACTACAGCTTATACCATATTATATTCTAATTTTTATACAACCTATGATTTGTGCATTAATTTTTAAAATTGTAAAGATGGAAAAGAAGTAAAAACAAAAGGAGCTCTCCAATATCAATATTTATAATCATTAGGCAAATAATGTTATTAAATATAAGAACATAAATGAGGCATCTTACACTCAAAATTGTGACTCTTTTTTTTTTTTAATTAAGTCATTTGTACATAGATTACGAATGCATTTATGCGATTATGGGATTCAGTGTGTTGATTATTTGTACAAATTGGAGTGCTTACATCCTACTAATCAACATAGCCTTCACCTCATTTACCCGATTACAGCATTAAGACATTTGTGTTCGACACCTGATAGATCTATCTTGTACTTGCAATATGATCCATAGGTGTTTTTTTAAATTAGAACATACACTTTCTTATGATTTATATTTTCTGTTAGTTTTATATGCAATTCTTAGTGTTTGTAGCTAGTATGATCAACAGATTTACATAGAACTTTTCTATTTCTAAATACAGCAGAAATATCAGTTCATACCTTACCGCCTCCCTCAAGACTTTTCTCCACACACTTTTCCCCATGCTTAGTTTCCTTGTTTGCTCTCAAATTGATTTTCTTCATTGCTAATGCACTTCATCTCTGAAAATATTTTCTCGTGAAATTGATTTAGATCTTTACTTATATCCCATTAATCTTGGTGTTCCTTATGTACAACACTGATATTTAGGAACAGATTCCTCCATTAGTTCCGGTTTGCCTTCTACCTACACAATTAACATTTCTATATTTGTCAAGAATGGCCATCTTCTCCCTCACCCCCAACTATTGACATTTCACCACCTGTCAATAGTTCCCAATTCTTGTCCACAAAGCCAATGTTTTGGAGACCCTAATTTTCACTCACAGGCCCATTATGAGAAAATAAAATATTTTACATCATACCACCAGTTCCAGGTACTGGAACTAAGAATTCCATTCTTCCTTGAAAGCTGAGTATCTTCTAATCAGAACAGTGTTACTTTCAGGAGGAGTTATACTATTCTCACACATATCCACAGGAATTTCTACCAAGAAAATTGACTATATGCTATATCAGTTATTATGGTATACTTCTTGCTTCCTTGGTAACAGAGATAAAGCTATAAACAGTCCACATTTCCATGTTTCCTCTTACTAACAAAGGAAAGGCCAAAGTCCTTAGTCACTTTCTTTTCCAGTAGACTATCACATCACTTCCATACCATCTTTCTAAAATTGAAACTTGACTTATCCTTACCACCAAAGTTTAAAACGACTCCTCCTTCCACTTAAGATGTAGTTGACGTTCATTAAACTGACAGAAAGCCCTCCATAATTTGGCGTCTATTTATTTCTTCAAACCTCCCTCAAATCCAACATGTGGTAGCCATATTGTGCCTCCTATTTCAAATCAGAAAAGTTCAGTGATGTTCTTTTTTAAAATACTTAATATTTAGATAAAACACCTGAGTAGGGCATGGTGGTGTGCATCTCCAGACCAGCTACTGGTAGGCTAAGGGAAGTGGGTGACTGGAACCCAGGAGGTTAAGGCTGTCATGCGCTATGAATTCAGTTTGTGAATAAGCACTGTACTTTACTCTGTCTTAAAGAAAAATCCAACATAGATATTCAAGTTTTTTAGTTTATATGAGAGATATGTTCTTATAACCTTTATTATTAAGGATCAAATGGCTTTTAATGGTCTATCTTCGTAATAATGATCTTAAACACACCAACTAGCTGTAATCTGTGTGGTTGGGCCAAAGACAAGCTCAAACCCCAGTATGCACGATTAGAAATGTCTCTGTGCTTCCAATACTCCCAGAGTCACATTATCACAACTTTTATGATGACTCTCTTGCCAATCCAGAGCCAAAATACCAGTTTTGTAGATACAGACAATAGTCATGCAGTGACTCCTTCCATCTAATGAATCATGTCCTCAGTTTTGATCTACTATTCTAGTCATCAAATATATAGTCTGTCTACATCCTCTAGTTTTTTAGGCATGTAATTTTTCATTGTAATCTTTAATTTATCAGTTGTGGATATTTCATACTCAAAGTCTCTAAGTTGATACTAAATCGTCCTCTTCGCAACAACTACATATTAATACCCAAACTGTTTTCATCCATTTCAAAGACATTATTGAATGGCTACTAAATAATTCATTGTTTTTTGGGATAGCTGATTTTTTTTTTATAAACTAACAATTCCACTTCTTAAAAAGCTGAGCACCTTCTAATCAGAAGAGTGTTATTTTCAGGAGGAGTTATAGTATTCTCACACAGATCAACAGGAATTTCTACCAAGAAAATTGGCTATATGCTATATCAGTTATTATGGTAACAAAATTTACTTTTAAACTGGTATTTGATATGAAAGACAAAGGCTAGGTACACTGTGAGGTAGGCACTCTTAATCTCATTTTTATGTGAATAAAATGGCTTGAGAGATTAAGTTACGTGTCAACCAACAGAGGCAGTAAACAGGCTGAGACTTTGAATACAGGTTTAACTGTACTATGCTAAGCTGATATTTGAGAATCTCTCTAGAAAAATGAAATCTGTCATCTGAGACTTGCTCAAATCAATAAATGTAATCCATTTTGCTTTTTTCAAACTTGCTTAATTTAAATTAGCCTGTATTGTTCTTGTCTTATTGATCCTTCTCTTCTTATGAATCTTTGCCTGATACTCAATACACCTTGTATCTCCCTAACTAAAATTTTCATAGCATGTTTTATAAAAACCAATAGATAGTTATTTTTTCCTATAATTCTTATAATTAAAACACTTGTAGTCTCATTACAACTCATGTATGATTACTAACAGAGGTAATACTACACTGTCATCTCTGATCCCCCCATTGGTGTGCAGCCTATAATACAGAGTACAAGAGTTATAGGGTATTGCTGGTTATGAGTTCTCTTTGTGCATAAGAATAAAACTGATCCAGATTAAAATTTTGGCTGCATTTACCAGGTGTGATCTTCAGCAGGTAAATGAAACTTTTGAATCCCAGTTTTCTCCTCTGCAGAGTGAAGGATAAGCTTACTGTTTGTCTAAAATGAAATATTACATGTGAACCTATATGTAATGTCTGATGCAACAGTTGTGATTATTAAGTATGCCCTCCATATTTATATTGTTTTGACCGTGTTAAACCTAAAATCATCATCAACCTAAAATTGTAGCAATGCAAATTAAGTTTCTATTTTAGATACCTGACCTGAGGATAAAGAAAGTAAACAATGATTTAAAAAACAAAGGGAAATGTCTCAGGAAACATCCTTGGAGCATATTTGAAAATATTTGGAGAATAGAAAGGTCTACTGTAGTTTTCTTCAAAGGCCCAGGAACTTTTCCTGAAGGAAATAAAGCAAATAAGCATCATTGCAGTTCAGACTCCATTAGTTTGGCAAATAAAAGGAGATGCAATTTAAGGCCCTAGAAACATTTGGGGTCATTTGTCCTACAAATTATCAAATTTGCATATAACTTTAAGTAGCAAGGTATAAATTTTAATGCTCAGAAAACTATATCTAAAGAAAAAGATGTAAGAGTATAGGTGTTTCCATTTTTGAGTATGGATAAATTGTGTTTACATACTTGTGTGAAATTATTTTTTAAATATTCCAGATATAACAACCAAAAAAGAAGTAAAAGTATATCTTGAAGAATCACTTTCAATATGTGCATAACAACGAGGGGGTTTCTAAGCTCCTGATGCCTATAAATTTGGAGGTATTTAAGTGCATCCCATTAGAAACTCAGTTTGGAGCTGAAACTCTAGACTATAAGTTTTAATGGAGGATAAATGTCTTTTACTGTTTATATAATCAAAATCATAATATATTTGAAAATGTTATAAAATAACCTGTTTTTAAAGATACACAGCATATGGAAAATGTAGAAGTTAAATATATGACATTAAAAAATAGCATTATGATTAGTGTAACCATTCTAATGGTATAAATTCTTAATGCATTTCTTTTTAATTAGGTCAAAATGTTTAATTTTATTTGGGTCTTCTTTAGATTAAAATAAGTTTTATATGATGATTTTCAACTAATTAGAAGTATATTACTAATGATATTAATCATGCTGTTTTGTCTCAGAAAGAGTCCCAGAACCCTTTCTGCTGCAAGTTAGAAATTTTAAGAGGAGGTGGTGGAGCAAGAAGGAGGTCTAGAGACATCTCCTTCGCAGCCACCGGTGGTGAGACTGGGGAAAGAGAACTCCAGCCACCTCAGTCTGGAGAGCCTTACCTGGAGACTTGGACTGGTGCGAGCAGAGAGGAGGTGGGAGACTCCAAGAACCAACAAGGAGGTTGAGAACAGCAGAGAACTAGCATACAAAGCAAATGCTTGAAGGCCAGCAGAAACTGGCTGGTTGGGCGTGGGTTTCAGGTAGCAACCTAAGTAACAGAATATGCAGCAACATATGTAACAACATATTTAGTGATCTGTGTGGCAACCTATGTAGTAACCTATGCAGCAAGATGTGTAGGAACCGGGACAACAGGCTTGCAGAGACAAAGTGGCAGTTTTCTGAAACATACAAGCAATCACTAGTTGTTAATGAACAGACCTTGGCAGTTAAATATTGATCAGTTATGGAATTCCAGTGTGGGGGTTGGGTTCAGGGGAGGAGAGTTTGTTCTCAATAAACAGCAGTTGTGGAGGTTGCTGGGGCCCTTTCCTCCACACGCATGGGAAGGCACACCTCCTGCAAGCTTCCAGCTTACAATTCATTGCCCAGCCTACTTCCTGGGTGAGGGCACAGTTTCAGGCAGAGAAGCCTTCCCTATAGTTATTTTTTCCAACTGTATACTTACTGGAGCTACCTTGGGCTGGCATTGAGCCACTGGGCAGAGTGGCGCTCTCTTCATCTGCCAACTGGCAGGGTGCTGACAGTGTGAGAGAACTGCCCAGTTGTAAGAGCCCACAGGCCCCTAGTGCCAGGCCGGCACCCTGCTGAGCTAGGCAGCCACCTGTGGGGAGACTCCAGCAAAACCTGCTTTTCTGAGACAGCCACTTTGTGGCCAAGTGGCTCCATAGGAAAGATCAAGATCTTTTAGGAAGCTGACTAGAGCTGCAGGCTCCCAACCCTGTGAGAATGAGTGGCAAATAGGAAGAGGGGACCAGGTCTCCTCGGCAACTAGACAGGGCTTTCAACTGCCATCTTTTACAGCCCTATCAGCTTCGTGATTAGCATCTTCTAACCCCAGAACATTACCTGTTGTCCAGGCAATATATTCCAATACATGTATTATTTTTTCCCTTTTTTTTTTTTTTTTTTTAATTTCTTTCTGTAGGTTTTCCTTTTTGTTTGTTGTTTTTGTCTTTTTAATTTTTCTTTGTTTCTTTCTTCAATAGAAATGGCTCCTTTTCTGTTACAGTTTTTCTGTTCTTTTATTCTTTTTTCCCCAATTTTTTCTAGGATTTTTTTTTCATTTTGTTGTGTTTTTATTTTTCCATTTTTACTTTATTCAATAATAAGGGCTCCATTTTTGCTATGAGTTTTCTACACCTTTTATTCTTTCTTACCTTTCCATTTATCTCCTTTTCTGTCTATTTTTGTAAAGATTTTTCCACTTTATCTATCCCATATACATTTCTCATAACCACTAACATATAAACCCCTCCTTTTTTTTTTTTACATCTTATACAATTATATATTCAATTTTCTTTATGTACATTTATTATTATTATTTCTTTTTTCTGATATGTTTTATTCTTTTTCACTCTGTATTCCATTTATGAAACAGAGCCTCAATCTGAGGACTGGGTTGTGGGGCACAGCATTGGCCTGGCTCAGGTTGACCTTGATGCATCAATTTAGCCTTTGGCCTTCAGAAGGATGCTATTGGTAGGTTCCCCTGTGACATACCGATTTTCTTTTCTCTATTTTATGGAGGTTAGATCTTGTGTTTGCTCAGGCTGGTAAGCACATACTTACCTTGAAGAACCCACACATCTCAACCCCCAGAGGCCAGAAATTGTGGGTGTAGGTCAAAGCACCCCACTGAGCACCACTATTACTCCCATTTCTCTTTCTGTTCTTCTTCTCTTCTTTTTTATCAACCTTTCTTTTTATCCCCCCCCAACTTTTTCTTTTTTCTCTCTCCTTTTTTTTTCTTTTTTCCATTCTCACTCTTCACTCTTCTATTCCTTCTGGCCCTGTACCAAAAGGACAATTCAACACCTAAGAACAGAGACAAGGTAATTTAAAGAAGACAAAGTAAAAGAAAAAAGTAGGGGAAGGGAACTTAAAGATGCAGTAGAAATTATCAATAGCAGTGTAGACCATGGAGAAGAAAGAATCTCAGAGCTAGAGGATAAAGTACTTGAACTGACACAGGTAGTTAAAGAGGCAGAGAAGGGAGAAAGCAGAATATTTACTCAGACAATTATGGAACTTCACAAAGCATTCAAACATAGGAATTATAGGTATCCCAGAAGGGGAAGAAGAACATCCCAAATGAATGGAAACCCTACTGGAACATATCATAAATGAAAATTTTCCAAGTATCACCAAAGATTCCGGCACACTCCTTTCAGAGGAATATCAAACCCTGGCTTGTCTTACCTCAAACAGAGCATCTCCAAGGTACATTGTCATGAACTTGTCCAGACCTAAGATGACAGAAAAAATTCTGTAAGCAGCCAAGAGTAAGCACCAATTGACCTATAAGGGCAAATCCATCAGGATGACTGCAGACTTCTCAAACAAAACTTTATAACCCAGAAGACAATGGTCATCTATCTGTAATCTAAATAAACAAAACAGTTTTCAGTCTAGTATTCTATATCCTATTAAGTTAAGCTTTAAAATTGATGAAGAAGTCAAATCTTTTACTGATTTCAAACAATGAAAAAATTCACCATAAAAAGACCAGCTCTACAAGAAACAATTAGACCTATTGTTCATACTAACCACCACAATGAAACACCAGCAAAGTAGCACCCTTCAAAGGACAAAACCTAGCTTCCATCATGGCACAAATTATAAAATTAAGCAATGAACTTTCACAAAATAAGATGAATAGTACACCACCACACTTATCAATTATCTCAATAAATGTTAAAGACTTGAATTTTCCACCAAAGAGGCACAGCCTGGCTGATTGGATAAATATTCATAAGCCATTTGTATACTGTCTCCAGGAAACACACTTAACCTAGAAGGAAAAAGCAAGGCTTGGGGTGAAAGGATGGGAAAATAATGTGTCAGGCAACTGGAAATCTGAAGAAAGGCAGGGTTGCAATCTCATTTTCAGGTACAAGTGGATTTTAAAGAAACTAAATTCAAGAAAGACAAAGATGATAACTTCATATTAGTTAAGGAAACAAGACAATAAAAGGACATTTCAATCCTAAGTATTTATATACCCACCTTAAGTGCCTCCATTTAAGAAGATTTATCGTGTCTGAGCAACACAATATCCTGTATAACATCGTAATACCTGGGGACATTCACACCCATTTAATTGAACTGGATAGATCATTTAAATAGAAACTAAACAAAAATATAAGGGAATTAAATGCAACCCTAGAACAACTGAGCTTAATAGACATATACAGAACACACCACCCCAAAGCTAAAGAATATATGTTCTTCTCTTCAGCCTCTGGAGCATTCTCCAAAGTAGGTCATATTGTAGGACACAAATCAAATCTTAACAAAATCAAAAAATTGAAGTTACATTTTGTATCTTTCCAGACTTCAAGGCAATAAAGGTGGAGCACAACTCCAACAAAAATTTCCATTCCCACAGAAAGGCATGGAAACTAAACAACCTTGTGTTAAATAATAGTTGGATCAAGGAAGAGTTAAAAGAGGAAATCATTAATTTCCTTGAACATAACAACAATAAACACATAAAACATCAAAACCTGTGGGACTGCAAAAGCATTTCTAAGAGGGAAATTTATTTCATTACATGCCTACATCTGAAAAACAGAAAAAAAGCACATCAATAACCCTGAATCATCTCAAAGAAATGTAAAAAGAAGAGCAATTCAATCCCCAACCTAGCAGGAAAACAAAAGAAATAACCAAAAGTAAATCAGAAATAAGTGAAATTAAAAACAGAAGAATCATTCAGGAAATTAATGAAACAGAAAGTTGGTTCTTAAAAAACATAAATAAAATTGAGAAACCATAGGCCAGAGTAATTAGAAATATGAAAGTAAAATCTTTAATAATGTCAATGAGAAACAAAAGGGAGGAAATAACAACTGATGCCCCACAGAGATAGAAGAGATTATCTCTGACTGCTACAAAAACTCAATGCCCAGAGATTTGACAATGTAGAGGAAATGGACCAATTACTGGAATCACACCATCTCCCTAGACTTAACCAGGAAGAGATAGATATCTTGCTGACAAATATCAAGCACTGAGATTAAAAAAAACTATAAAATAGTTTCCAAAAATAAAGGCTCTGGACCACATGCCTTCACATCAGAATTGTATCAAAGGTGAGCTTGTATCTACACTGCAGAACCTATTCCAAAATACTGAAAGGAAGGAACCTTCCCCAACACATTCTATGAAGCAAATATCATCCTGATTCCAAAACCAGGAAAAAGCCCAATTAAGAAATAAAACTATAGTCCAATTTTACTAATGAATATTGATGAGAAAATACTCAATCAAATTTTGGCTAATAGATTGCAGCTACACATGTAAAAAAGTATTCATCATGATCAAGTATGCTTCATCCCAGGGATGCAAGACTGATTCAATATATGCAAATCCATAAATGTAATTAGCCATATTAATAGAATCAAAAACAAAAACCATAAAATCCTCTCAATAGTGGCAGAAAAAGCATTTGATAAAATTCATCATATTTTTCTAAGTAGCACACTTAAGAATATAAGAACAGGTTGCACATTTCTTGAGCTGATTGAAGCCATCTATGATAAACCCACAGCTAATATCATACTGAATGGAGTAAAGCTGAGAACTTTTCCACTTAAAATTGGAACTAGACAAGGATGTCAACTATCACCACTACTTTTCAACGTAGTTGTGTAAGTTCTAGCCAATGCAATTAGACAAGAGAAAGATTTAAAGAGCATCTAATTTGGGGCAGAGGAGGTTAAACTCTTGCTCTTTGCTGATGATATGGTCTTACACCACAGAGACTCAATAACAAGACTCCTAGAAATGATCAATATATACAGTAATGTCTTAGGGTATAAAATCCATGTCCACAAATCAGTAGACTTTGTATATGCCTGTAACAGCCAAGTTGAGAAGCAAATCAAAGACACAATTCCCTTCACAGTAGCTTCAATGAAAATGAAATACTTAGAAATACATCTAACAAAAGAGGTGAAGGATAGAGATCCTTCAAAGAGAATTATAAAACCCTAAGAAAAGAATTAGCAGAAGAGATTAACAAACAGAGGAACTTACTGTGCTCTGGCTGGAAAGAATCAACATTGCCAAAATGGCTCTTCTACCCAAAGCAATCTATAGATTCATTGCAATTCCCATTAAATTACCAACATCATAGTTTGAAGAACTGGAAAAAATAGTACTTTGTTTTGTATAGAACCAGAAAAATACCAATATAACTGAGGCAATTCTTAGTAATAAAAATAAAGTCAGTGACATCACCCTACCAGACTGCAGGCTATATTACAAGTCCACAGTGATCAACATAGCATGATTTTGGCACACAAGTAGAGATAAATATCTATGAAACAGAATAGAAAACCAAGAGATGAAACCAGTCTCAAGTTGTTATCCAAACTTTGATAAACCAAACAAAAGCATACAGTGGGGAAAAGAATCCCTATTCAAGAAATTGTGCTGGGAGAATTTAATAACTACATGTAAAAACTGAAACTGGACCTGCACCTTTCACCACTTACAAAACTGATGCAGAATGGAGAAAAGATTTAAATTTAAGACATAAAATGATAAAAATTCTAGAAGAAAGTAGAGGAAAAATTATTTTTGTTGTTGTTGTTGAGACAGAGTCTCAAACTGTTGCCATGGGTAGAGTGCTGTGGCGTCACTGCTCACAGCAACCTCAAACTCTTGGGCTTAAGTGATCCTGTTGCCTCAGCCTTTTAAGTAGCTGTGACTACAGGTCCCTGTCACAATCTCCAGCTATTATTTGGTTATAGTTGTCATTGTCATTTGTGGGCCTGGACTGAATTTGAACTGCCAACCTTGGTGTGGCAGTGAGGCATGGGGGAAGGGGAAACCAGACAGAGAAGGAGGGAGTGGGTGAGGGAAAGGAAAAGAAGAAGAAGAAGAAAAAAAGAGAGAGACAAGAAAAGAAAACAGTGACTAATTCTCACATAAATTGGATTTATTTTTGACCAAAGTACATTACTTAAACATTAATTTTTAATTCAACTTGTTAATATGTTGTTTGAGATAGTGCATCCTCATTTATAAGTGAAATATGTTTGTAATTTCCCCGTTATAATAATATATCCTCTCCAATTTTAATATCAGGTGTACTCAGATCAAGTAGAATGATTTTGAAGTATTTCTTCTTTTTCTATTGTCTGTAAGATTTGGCATGATCTTTTTTTTGAAATTCTCTTTTACTTTTATTTATAAATATTAGTTGTGTATTTTTTGAGACTTAAAAAAAAAAATAAGAAGTTACCTGATGACTCCGTACTGAATCTCAGAGTCAAAGCATTCTATTATAGACATACTCTTATTTGACAATGTGAATGTTACTTTCTTTGCATGATTATTATTTTTATTATTATTGCTTAATATTTCAATGCAGCAATTCTCTGATTTCTTTCCTGAATGTTTTTATGTGCGTTCATTCTTTGCAAGGTTTTATTTCTAGTCCTTATCTTAAACATTGTTATTGTTATCAATTTTTAAGCCTCTTTAATTTTGTGAAGGCAAAAAAATGGAAACCTAATAAACTCATGTGTATGTAAAAATTAAAAAAATAATAAAAATAAAAATAAATGGGAAAAAAATCTTAATGATGTTGGAGTGAGGGAAGATTTTGTGAAGAAGACTTTAATGGCAATTACAAGAACAACAAAAATAAACAAATGAGACTTTATTAAGCTAAGGATACAACAAGTAAAGCAAAAGGACAACCTTCAGAGTTGTAAAAGATATTTGCATGTTATTTATCTGACAAAGGGTTAATAACTAGAATCTACAGATAATTCAAATTAATCAACAAAAAAGAGCTAATAATACCACTGGTCAAGAGACATGAGCAGAACATTCTCTGATGAAGACAGACAAATGGCTAACAAATATTTGAAAAAATGTTCATCATCCCTGACTGTCAGAGAAATGCAAATCAAAACCACTCTAAGATATTACCTAACCCCAGTGGGAAGGGACCACATCACAAAGTCTCAAAACTGCACATGCTGGCATGGCTGTGGGGAGGAGAAGGGAACACTTACACTGCTGGTGGGACTGCAAACTAATACAACCTCTTTGGAATGAAGTATGGAGAATCCTCAAAGAACTCAAATTATACCTCCCATTTGATCCTGCAATCCCATTACTAGGCATCTACCAAAAGAAAAAAAAAGTCCTTTTATCATAAGCACATCTGCACTAGAATGTTTATTACAGCTCAATTTACAATCACCAAAATGTGGAAATGGCCTAAATGCCCAGCAACCCAGGAATGGATTAAGTTTTGGTATATGTATACCATGGAATAATATTCAGCCATAGAAAGGATGAAGACTTTACATCTTTTGTATTAACCTGGATGGAGTTGAAGCACATTCTTGTTGGTAAAGTATCACAAGAATGGAGAAGCAAGAATCCAATGTACACTTTACTAATATGAGGCCTTTAGATGATCTAACACAGAGCCACATAAGAGAAAAACTCAAATCAAATCAAGGTGGGGAGATAGGGAACTAGTGGGAGGGAAGTGGGAGGAGATGCTCCCACTTGATAGGCTCATTGTTAGGGAGCAGTGCACCATACCTGTTGGGGATGGAACTCAATTGTAAGAGGGACTATAGAGAACATTTGCAAGCTTTGTAACCTGTTTCTTTATATCCTCAAATTAACCTGAAATAAAAAACAAAATTTCAATTCAATGAATTAAGCAAAAATATGATTTTTTTTTTTGCATAAACAGTGAAGCAATCATTTTGATTGCTGACATGATGCAGAACGGACCCCAGTCAATGTCATCAGGTGGCTTTCCTTTCATTAGGTGGCCTCCACTCTTAAGCTCCATTCGTGGTCCCAGCATTTTACAGGTAGTCAATTAGAGGAACAAAAATCTCAGAATTTAGTCTACTTTGCCCTGTTTAACTTGTCTTGAATTATCTCTTCCTTCCAGTCTCTGTGACAGTGGTAGAGTAAGTTGATTGGTCTAGCACACTTGATATATTCCTGAGTTTCTTTGGAGTCGAGATTGTAGAAGACATTGGGACCTAGGTATTGTTGCCATAGGAGATAATATACAGACTGGAATAACAATACAAACTAATTATAATAAAACTAACACAAAACCACAAAACAAACCAAAGCCTTCAAAGGTTTACTTTATAAGAGTTGTGATAGAATTGCATTCTACCAATTTTTCTTTTATTATTTTTGTGCAGTTAATGTTTTGATTTTTTTCACATTGATCTCTGTGAGAAAACTGGATTTTCATATTTTCTTATTTTTTTACCTTCTTATTATCAAGATGAATGAAAATACTGAAAGTTTAAACCATCTGTTTTTGTTAAATTTTAGGATTGTTTCCATGTATAAAATCTTTGTTAGTAAATGCCAAATAAGAGTATATAAACACATAAGAATTTTTAAAAACATTAGCAAGAAAACTAATCAATGACTTTTTCTTTCTTTTGTTTCCTTTCTCTTTCTTTTCTTTTTTCTTTCTTTCTTTTTTTTTTTCTTTTTTTTGACAAATTACCCATGTGCAGTAAGCAACAAAAATCCTTTTGATATAACATTTCTCCTCACAAATTATTGTCTTGGTTCTTGGGCAAGAAGAAAAGATGTGCATTCAGGAATTAGCCATCCATCCCAAATTCTTTTTGTTATTTTTCCTCTTGACGCAGTATCATTAAGAAGAATCTTGTTTACCTCTTTGTGAATGCAGATAGCAATATCATTCTGCACTCATTAGCATTAGATTCACCACAGCTTCGCTCTGAATAACTTGAATGAGAGCACAACTGAACACCTTCCGATGGCATTAGCCCAACCATTCATTCTCCTACAGTGTGATTCCAGTGTCCAGATCTCTTTCTTTCAGTTTCTTTTATCTGTGTTCATAGAGGCTTACAAGTTGTCCTGTTGTTTATATACTAACGTATTTCACTTCCCCTTACTTTCCCTTTCCAAAACCTATAATAATTCAACTCTTTCCCAAATCAGTTAACTAATTTAAATACACATTTTTTAAACATCATGGCTTTTAGAAAACTTTGCAGAAGGGTTAATCATGTGAGAAAATAGAGAGTGATTATCTAAAGGCAATGAATGTGAGCTGTTAACATCTTAAAGAGTTTTCTGGCTTCTCATTTAATGTAAATGGTATGGTTTGCATGTTTGTCTCTTCTAATTCTTGAAGTTGGAGTTCAATCTCCAATGTTGAAGCTGCACAGAGTGGGAGGGTTTGGATCATTTATGAATGGCCTGGTGTTCTCTGCAGGCGGTGAGTGAGTTCTCAGTTTATTAATTAACAGGAAAGCTAGTTGTTTAAAAGAGCCTGGAACCCCCTGTTCTATCTCTTGCTCCTTCTTTTTTTGTATGGCCCACCTGCCTACCTTTCACCTTCTGCCTTTATTGGAAGCTCCCTGAAGCCCTCACAAGAAACAGATGTTGGCACCATGCTTCTACACCCTGCAGAACCCTGAACCACATACACCTCTTTTCATTGTAAGTTACTCAGGTATTCCTTTATATCTACACAAAACTGACTAAGACAGTGAATAAGGTAACTATTCCTGAAGGGCAATGTTGTTCAATATAAGATGGGTTAAAACACATAATGTCTTGCTTGTACTTAAAGAAAATTTCAACCTGGTACTAACTTCTACTTTTTGGTTATGCCAAATACAATGATTGTAAATTGACATTAATAAAAATACTGAATTGAAACTTAACTTGAAATAGTATCAAAAGGGATGAATTTGTATTGCAACTCAAATACCTATTAAGAATTCAATAAAGAATCATGGGTCCACTGAAATAAAAATGTCATTATATCATATTGATAATTTCAAGAAAAATGGTGAGTTATAGAGAAATTCTATTTAAGTATGTACCACCCTCTGCATACTTTCCCTTATTTGAAGCTTACCTCTTATTATTCCTCTATTTGAATTCTACTTTCCACCACTAAACTGAGACACTATAGCTAATTCTACACAGAATTTAAGGGTTATGTCGGACTACAAAAGCATGAAAATAATTGGTCCTGGGAGACAGAAAAACAGTGTAAAAAGTTTTAAAAGTAATATAACTAGGCAGCTTGTACCAATGAAGGATATTATTTATGAAAGATGTGTGATATGGACACTCAGTCAATGCAAGAGATCAGAATCTTTTGGCAAAGGGGAAGGAGAGAGAGAGAGTGAGAATGAGAACTTAAAGTAGCAGCTTGGAAGGTAAGTGTACAATCAATGGGTCAAAGAAAAAAATGAAAATAGGGTGTAAGCTACACCTCAAAGTGACTCTGCAGGAATGGCCAACTAAGGAAATAAGGTCCTTATCTGTAACACAGTGCAATTATTTGTACCACATCACTGTAGTTTATTCTGTTCATTATTAGTTATGTGAATTTTCATAATTGCCTTGAATTCCCACTTAACTTACAGAATTTTCCAGGATGAAAAGAACAAGTTGCATTCCTTTGATATAATCATATCATCTATATCAAGGCTGTGTAGTGTCCCATGGAAATAATCTTCATTTATGAATTCATATAAGCACATCTGTCACATGTATATTTTTACCTGTTTTCTGTGATAATGAAGACAGTGTTTGGAAAGTTAATAAACTTCAAGAATCTTGAGACGTAATCACTTTCAGTTATAAGAAGAAATTATGTTGTAGAAATTATTGCTTTCTTTTTGACTGTAAAACATGTGTGCTCAATGTCAACATAGAATAAAGTGGAAAAGTAACTTCTGCAATTTCACCCTCCATAGATATCTGCTTTAAAATTTTCATTGACTTTGTTATTACCAATTTGCACACACACACACACAAAGATAGGAGATAGATAGATAGATAGATAGATAGATAGATAGATAGATAGATAGATAAACTTTGGAAGCATGTAGTTAGTTGCAACTTTTCTCTGTACTTTTGGATAATGTCTAGATCACAACTAACCATCCATCCCTAAGAGGCTACTAAGAGAGATCTGTAAGAGGTAGGAATCTGAAGTACAGATAAATGGCTTTGAGTCTTACAGAGAATCATGCCTAACGATACTCTTTTTTTGTCCTCTGAAGTCCCTATTCACATCACATTTCTGACCGTATTTTTATTTGCTACAATTTTTAATAATATTCTGTTGTCAAGCATGGGAGTTCTATATTAATTTTAATAGATACACAGTATTTCTCTGTGTATAAAGACATGTTCCATTGCATAGCAAAACCATAATACTTATTAAAAACCCCTTTGGATGGATATTTTTATTATTTCCTATTTTCCATTATTATTAGGTTTTAATAAAGAATCTCACATATGTATCTTTAATCAAATGACTTTTCAACATGGAATTAATATGTTAGAAGATAAATTTTGTGGGCACATATTATTCTTATTGCAATTTTGATTCACATGGCAAATTTATGTTCCAAAAATCAAATCAATTCTTATGCATGTTTCTGATTGCAAATTTTTTAATATCATAGAAAACAGGGAATATCATCAAATTTTTGTGACTTTTGAGGCCAATCATATTTGTTCTCATCCTATTGTTAGTGAGTCTTATAGATTTTGAAAAGTGTATCAGACATTTCTACATTTTGAGCTTTTCCTTATTTCTTTATTGTTCTCTTTTACACATTAATTTTCTAAGAGAAAATTTTATATTAGGAAATTAAGTAAAAGTGTATAATGTTCTTTTAAATGCTTTTATGTTATGCTTTATAGAAATTTTATTATTACTATTTTTACATTTGCCTACAAGCTATTCTTTATAATATTAAGCTTTTGGATTATGCTGAAACAACATACCCTTTTATTGTTAAATATGTATTTTAAATACTGCTGAATATCCATAAGCTGAAAATTTTTTCTGGTATCCAAAGAGGCCACCAGAGAGGGCAGCAATATTAAATAATGCAATGGGCTAGGCTCTAGCAGCATCTCATAGATTATATGAAAAAAATGGGAGTTACTTCTTTGTGGGAAAAAAATCTATTGCCTGCTTTCATATGAAGTCAAATCATTGCTCAGTGGGGTTTATTTTTCAAAGAGTCTCCCCTCAAGGCTGAAGTATGATGTTTTCCATTGTACTTCTCTGGCTTTCAAATTCAGCTCTATATGTAGAACAAAAAATGGGTAGAATTTGCTCCAAAAATGGAGGTGGTCACTGAGCTGTGGTCAGTTTGATGAACTTTGTTGTATTTTCTGACATTTGAGGTCTTGCCAATGACTTACTAGCTTGATTTCCTTCTTGGAAACTATAGACTGGAAACTAAATTTTGGAGGGACATAAACTGTGGAAAGAAACTGCCCATTGATTGAATTATCTAGATCACTCTTATGTAAACGCATGATGAAGGCATCATTATATGATGAGGATGAACGGAGTGAAGCAGCTGATTGAGTTTGTAGCTTCACATTGCTACCCTTGCTGCCTAGGTTGGTCATCATACCAGGCACGATGACCGTCTATAATTAGAGACTCCACACAAAGTAAACAATTTTATGCTCTTGATGTGAAACTTAATAGTTGCATGCCAGCCTGTGAAGTCTTAGAAAAGTAGATGCATTACCTTTCAGTGCTCCATTTACCTGATCCTGGCTTGCTAATAACACCAGACTTTTGGCTCCCTTTCACCTTCTCCTGAATCACGTACCTTGTAAGGCAGTTTTGTCATTAAATGTGGCTGTCTCAAAAAAGTTCATCCAATTTTGGATGTTTCTGGGTCATGTTGTGGACAAAAGAGTGTAGGGGTTATATAGACTCATTTAAAAAAAATAAGATTCCATCTTGACCATTGCTAGTCATAAAACTTTATTCTTTCCTTAATAGCAAGTCCAAGCCAGCCTGTTTCTACACACTCCAGACTAGCCAGAAAAAAATTGTTGGAGATTCAAATTTAACATGGGTTTATCCACTTTTTTTAGTTTTCTACTTTCAGTAATTCTACAGTGGCCTATGTGGGCCAAATTTTGTGCCATAATATGTCTCTACAAGTTATTTAGGAAAATATTCTTGCCTTCTTGCATACGATTCTTCTAAATCAAAGGGATGGGAAAGAGCAGTGAATGATTGGGGGAAAGGGTGAAACTGTAGCTACTGGAATTTAATGTACTGATGTTTTGGAAATGGGAAGATAGCATTTACAGAGAAGTATGGAAGAGGGAGAAATATCAATGATGTTTGTCTTGTAGGCTCATCTGTAGAACCTTCCTAGTAAAGGAAAATCCATTGCTGCTGGTCTCACGAACTCTTGAAGAAAACTTAAATTCAACTGATTGCTGAATTTTCCATTCCCTTCAATATGGTTCTAACCAGCACTTGAGTCCCTTTAACCTTACCAAGAAGTCAGACCCAAACTGCATATCCTTTAAGACAAGACACTTGTCAATAACTCTGGATGTCTCTCCTAACAAACATTATCATAATTGTTGTTTTGCCACTTCATGGTGTGAGGAAATGCCTTCCAATTAATGAAATGTATAAACAAGGAATTTGGTATTGAACACCCACAAGTAATACTTCCTCCACAAAAAGAGGAATTAACTGAATTATTTGAATTTAAGTAGGAAGCTTAAGACTTACCAGCTGTATGGGAGGGTAGGTAGAAGCATTTTCTACCTGTGTCTCCAAATGCTGTATATCTCTTTCAGTGATCTCCGTTATTGCACACACCACTTTCTTTCCAGAGCACCACATATATTCTTGGGCCAGTATTATTTGTGTGGGGGATTCTCATAATCTGACTTCCTCCTAAGCACTCATCAACTTGCTTCTCATAAGAAACTTTCAAATGTTTAAGGAAACACATAAATCAATCATGTTACCTTCTGACAATGTCTTCCATAAGAAGTTAACTTTGATTATCCTGGAGCTCTTCCCAAGGGAATAACTAACTCATTATTTACGCACACCAGGTGAAGAGTTCTCCCTCCAATGGGGGTTATTCAATTAGAAACTGTGTTAAAAAACTTTTCCCTGATTTTAGCTGAAATGACCAATGATATGACTTCAGCACCAGAAGGCATTCAGGGCAACAAAATCCATTGGTCAGAGTTGTTAGGTGTGATAAAATTACTCTAGATTATCTTGTTGGTACAAGGTTCCTCTATTCAAGGGTGGACGAGGACCCCAGTTTCTTAGGCTTGGGCAATTTCATGAAGGGTATGCCCTGACCTTAGTCCCCTGACCTGGAGAGACTGCATTCAATCCATGTCAATAACACTCATTAACTTTGAAAAAGTGTTTCCATCTACCAAGTACTCCAAATGTAATTCTCAAGACCTTATATACCTAGATAAAGGACCCATGTGGAGTTTCCCCTCTTGAGTCTTTCCCTCTGCGAGAAGCTCTGGTGCTTGCTAGTCCTTCCGTCCAGAAGCTCAAGTATTTTTCACCTCTTCTGTATTCCTTTCTGTGTAATAAAATCCTATCTTACCACTGATCTGTGGTTGGTGGGTTCATTCTTTGAATCCCAAAGACCAAGGACCTACAGGAGAAAGAAATTGTGGTAACGTTGTTACACCTGGATTAATCCCTCATGTCAAGTGAAGGGGTAAGTATAGAAATTTGGAGAAAGTAATTTTACTAAGGTAGATCCTATTGGTTTGTGACTTTTTCAGCTAGTTCAGTCTTAAAAAACCAAGGGCATGAATGAGTTCAAGTTTATAGCTAACCTCATCTTGTTTCTTGGAGATCAATTCTTGAAAACCTTAGGTAAATATTGTGTAAGGAGAAATCAATGGCTTTAGTCCCAGGGCTTTTTTTTAATCAGAATAATCAGAACAGTCTATAAGGTGATATAGTATTGGGAAAGATTAGCAAAATTGTATAAGAACAAGGGCTGGATATTTGGGGGAGACACACATCCATAAGCATTTTTTCTTATTTTTGTACTTGTTGTAAGGAGATATATATACCTGCTGTTTTTTTAGACTATCCTGCCAAAGATCTTTTTTTATAGTGAACAGCCTTCGAAGATAGAGACAGTGTTTATCTCCAGAACAGAGGATAAGATTGTTTACTGTTCAGTATAATATAAAGAACGTTTGACTCTGGAGCAAAGGCATGTCATGTTCCTTCTAATTATAAAAAGTTCAGATTCTCAAAGCTTGAAGTTTCTCTCCTATAACCTAGCATTCTTTTCACATTTCCCTGGGCTCAGAGTACTGAAGCAAAATATGCTCCTCCATTCCTATTGCTGTGAGTAACAAACTGCCTTTTTTGTTTCTGGCTCAGGAGTTTCATGCCTTTTCCTAGCAAGCAGGAATTTGTTGCATGCCGATTTATTAGCATATAGGTAGGATGGCACTTTAATTCTTGTATAGGTCTTGACATTGGTATGAAAATGAAAACTGAATGCTCTGTCGGGTTGGTACATTACAAAAATTTTGAGATAGACAAAAGCAAGAAATGTACAATCCATGTGCATAGAAGCACATGAAGCCCTCTCAGCAACACTGATAAGTCGAGCCAGTTGAAATTTTCCCAGGTGAATAAGAAACGTATTTACACCTCTGAAGAGGGGATACAGAAGATCTAGTGCTAAAATCTCAGAGTGGAGTGTGATGAAGTTGGTTCTGAGACTATTGGGGGAAAACACCTGTGTAATTGCTTAAACTGTGGTTTCCAGACAGAATTCCAAGTACTCAAGTGAAATGGGGCTGAGATGACGCTGACAGGCACAGGAGGTAAAGCAGAAACATGAAGCAGAAAGTGCCAAGCCCATTTTTTTCTCTTCTACCTATCCTTTTTCCTTCTACTGCTCATTATTGTCAAGTCCTTATGGGAAACCAGTTGCCAGAGCATAAATAAAGTTTGAAGCATCCCTATCCCCAGAATTACAAAGTGAAATTCAGAACACTAGTTTGGTGGTTACAGAAAACATTAGCACTTGTTATAGTCAGCATCCATAGTACCATACACTTATATTAGAAATTATAAACAGGAATAAAAAAACTTTATGTTTCTTCCTAGATTAGGATCCTTAGTTTAAATGAATATGCTTTTATGCCATCCAAAATGGGGAAACACAATGTCTCTCTCTGAGGTTCTAGGCTGAAGCAGTAAATTAGTAAGTGGTACTATACTAATTTCCTAGTTTCATTCATTCCTGTAGTAAGTCCAGGCAACCATACTAACCATTTTTAATGAGGCCCCCATGATCATCAAGTTTTGTGGGACATCTATTCCAAATCTAGTAGTGTTTCCCCTAGTTCATGGGGAATTCTAGATTGTAGACATTTGGGCAGAAGTTTTGCTGAGATGGACTACTTTTTATTCTGTAGTTGGGAGTCACTTGGGAGTCACTGCAGTCTCCCTACCTCTGGGTATGGGAGAGATTAAATCTGTTCCTGGCTTTCGGGCTACATAAAACCTTGGGATACTGAAGGGCTGGTGTATGATTTGTCCAATATTTCCTGTTAAGATTTTAAGACACTAGAGATATTTCTTCCATCAGAGAAAGTACCAAGTTTCCCTTTATAAACTCCACAGTAGTTGCATAATGAATAGACTTGATAATTAAACATTTTAGAGTAGCAGCATGCACCTGCCATTCAGTATATTCCTGGGATTCTATCTCGTGGCTAATTAGAACTCATGTCTTACTCTTAGCTTCTCTCTACTTCAGCAGCTGCCTCTCAGAGAAAGAAAGCCTATGATGCATGGGCTTCAGTCTTACATGCTCACTCTCTAAATTTCCCAACACATACTTAAAAGGGTCTTCTTTCTTCCAAGACACAGTTCTATGTCTACCAAATTTAGAGGTTTGAATTAGGTGTAAACATTGTATCTCACAATTATCCAGGTATTTCCTTAATCTTTATTTCATTTCATTCAATAAACCCAAATGACAACTGGTTAAACTTGGTACCAAGATTTTTTCTAGTTTCAGATATTGTCACATATGAACATTCGTTCTTGATTAATATCAATATATCTTGTTACTGCAAAGTCAGCAAATACAAGGGCATTAAAAATCCATGGACACAGTGAGAGAAGAAGGTTCCCTATTGTTTGATTCATTTTTCAGTGAAGAGGCTCAGAATCTTAGTGATCACAACAGCTCAGGAAAGAAAAGGAGAAATAACTCCAGTCAAATCAGAGCAGACTTGAGCTCTCAAGGGTATGCTTTCTTAAAAAAAAACTACTTCTCTAATGTTAGGTATTTCTACTTTTGGTGTCTTACTGAGCATTATGTCTACTCAAATATTCAGAGTGGAGGGACTTTGCTTTAAATATTACCTAGAAAATTAAATTTTCCCCAAATCCTCTTTTAGTAAAAACTATTTTAGGTTATTCTGCCTTGTATTGGGGATCTTTACTACAAAATCTGATGATGACATTGATTTGAACACTGGATAAACAGTAACAGAGAAAGTGGCTGGTTTGATGAATCTGCTTTCATTTTTATATCACTGCTGTTTTTTATAATCCCACTAAGAATTGTAAGGAATTGAATTTCTTAACAGTTGCTGGCTAGATAAAATTTCTATCTGGTTCTATTTATTTTAGTGCTTTCACTGTATTCGACAGTATCATACCAATTGGAATAGTGCTTTCGCTGCGTTTGACAATATCATACAGTTTGAAATGACACTGTTTGAATTGCCCACACAGTATCTCTTGCATAAGTCTGCAAATGTGTGAGAACCTAAAATCCACCAGAACCCCCTTAGCTTTCTGTTTTGACAGCAATTTATTCAACAAGATACACACACAATTTTGTAGTATCTTTTATGCATTTTGGGCACTGGACCCAAAAAAATTAACTTAAAAAATATGTTTCCCACTTCAGGGATAAACATATAAAAGCATATGAAAATATCACAGCAAAGATTTTATAAAACATTACAAAGTGACAGTTAATTAAAATACTAACACTAAAATTTTGGTGCAACATATTGTTCATAATTCCAACTGTAGTAATAGACCATATATTTCCTTGCTTAGAAAATATTTGAGAAATTACTTAGAAGATGTATATTTATTTTACTATGCACAAGATTTCTGAATTTATCTTTTTCATTTAACAATAACTTGATAATGTTTGCATCTTTATTTTTAAAACATTTGATTAATGGGCCAATTATCTTAATGATTATACATATTTTTACTAGATCTGTAATTAAATTATAAACAGCAAGCTTATCCAAAAATTCTTCCTCTTTCTCTTTCTCTGAGCTTTTCTGGTAAACCGGCTGACTTACAGTTCACCTTATCATTCTCTTGACACTACCAGCCTGCACATCATTGCTTAGCACCACAATCTCCTGTGTTTTTAGAATGTGTTAGACTTGAAATCCCCACCCTCTGTTGAAAATAATGTCAGTTCTCTCGACATTATTGGTTGCCCCATGCTTATGGGCTTCTTCCCCAATGGAAAATTTCCAAGCCCTTGCCTCAGGGCTTGTGGTTGATTGGTGTACTACTTCTGTTGGAGTTAAAACCCTACTTTCTGACCAGGGTCCTGAGATAAGGGACTGGCGTTTCTGGTTTTCTCTCCTAGCTAGAAAGCTCTACCCTGTGAATGAACTGGAATTAGGTTGACTGGGATTTCTATATTTTCATGCTTTCCTACCTGTGTTAGAACCCCCACTTATATGGATAAAGGGAATCTCCAAACTATCAGCTTCGTTAATCTGGGAATCTCCAAACTATCAGCTTTATTAATCTGGTATTAATCTGGTATTTTATCTGGGGGAAAATAGAAATACTGATTACATAGTTTCTTCTTACGTATGGGGACACAGCCTAAATTTATCTGGATATGGTCTCAATTTTTTTTTCCTTAACAGCACACTTCAGGAAGGCAACACCAATCTGTCAAATTTGGCTTCCATTTGGCATCTCTATGTTAAGCAATGTTATGTATTCATTTATTAACAATTCAATAAGTACTAGGACCTTGACTATGTATGTATTAGAATGGGGGATGTGTTTTAAGACTTTTAGATAATATGTCCAGCTTAAAAATATTATTTTTATATTATTAAAGGGCGGGAGACAAATGCCCTAGGGTGGTGGGATACTTAGCACTGACTGACTTGAAGGGAGAGGGAGCCTTGTCTTCTTGGGTAAACCTGTCCACAGTGGCTCTTCCATCCTGCTGAGCTGATGACTGGGAAAGGGTGAGAGTGAAGTGCTTAGACCCCACTGTTACTGAAAAACAGTAGGATTTTCTTTTAAAAATCTGTCTTTATTTGTTATATGCCTCTAAGAAAAATTCTAGAAATCTAACCT
Source organism: Loris lydekkerianus (assembly GCA_963574355.1). Taxonomy (NCBI): domain Eukaryota; kingdom Metazoa; phylum Chordata; class Mammalia; order Primates; family Lorisidae; genus Loris; species Loris lydekkerianus. Next base: position 8,635 of record CAUYPK010016838.1, on the reverse strand, counting down.
GGAAAAATTTTCTGAACCATTGATCAGATAATTTTTTTTTGAGACAGAGTCTCACTATGTCACCCTTGGTAGAGTGCTGTGTTGTCACAGCTCACAGCAACCTCAAATTCTTGGGTTTATGCAATTCTATTGCCTCAGTCTCCCAAGTAGTTGGGACTACAGGCACCAGTCACAAAGCCTGGCTATATTTTGGTTTCAGTTGTTTAGCTGGCCTGGGCCAGGTTCAACCCGCCACCCTCGGTATATGTGACTGGCGCCATACCCACTGTGCTACAGGAGCCAAACCGATAATTTTTTTTTTAAGTGTTTATTTTCTATTTCTCCCATCTTAATTTTCACTATTTATTGTTCATTTGGGAAGAGGGTCTGTAGAATTCCTCATGCAGTCATTATATAAATACATCAACTTGTCATATATTTTTATATAATTAAAATCACAGACACACACACACATATAAGTAACTCATCCTTAAAACTACCTACTTCAAAAATTGAGGTTTAGAAATGCTGATGAATATATCAGTTCTAAGAGTTGAACCTGAGTTTTCTTGGCTGCAAGGTTGAAATTTATTTTCTAACAATACTGTTTAAAAATGTAGTTAAACTGACAATGGAGTATTATTCAGTTACGGAACAGAATTAAATTCTTGCATTTGCAGCAACACAGATGAGCCCAGGGGAATAAGCCAGGCTCAGAAAGACAAATGTCACGCAATCTTACTCATATGTGGAATTTTAAAAAGTTGATATCATACAAGAGCGGAATAGTGGTTACCAGAAGCTGGGACAGGTAAGAGGCGGGGGAGGATGGGGAGAGATTGGTTAATAGGTACAAAATTATACATAAATATTGAAATAAAGTCTAATGTTCCACTGTGTGGTAGAGTAACCATAGTTAATAATAATATAGCATATATCATAAATTACATAGTTCCAAGCAACTAGAAAAGTTTGAATGTTTTACCATATTAAATGATATTTGAGGATTTTTATATATTAATAATTTTAATTTTACCCTTATACATTGAAAACATGTACTAAAACATCACACTGGACTCCATAAATTTGTGCGATTATCATGCTTCAATTAAAACAAAACTTAAGTAATAAAATTTAAGAAAAAAACAATTTTAGTAAAATTGAGTATTAACAGAAAAGATTAAAAAAAAAATAGTGCCAAAATATAGACTAAATTCAAGTCAGATGTGTAATAATATGCTAGTGCAGGGCTAGTGAACACTGGAAAGTACAGTCCCTTTTATCTATCCTTGCCTTTACCAGTCCAGATTAATTCATATGGATACAACCTTACTCTTTTTTTTCGAATACTTCCAATTGGAATTGCCAATCTGTCAAATTTGATTTCAATTTTAGATCTTTAAGCTATGTAATTTCTTTATTCATTAAAATTTTCATAAGTATGATTTGTACCTTGAAAATGTACATATTGGCGACCCCTATAGTTCAGTCCGCAGGGCGCCGGCCACATACACCAAGGGCGGGTTTGAACCCATCCCCAGCCAGCTAAAAATAACAACGCAACTGCAACAACAACAAAAAAATAGCTGTGCATTGTGGTGGATGCCTGTAGTCCCAGTTACTTGGGAAGCTGAGGCAAGACCAAGAAAATCACTTAAGCCCAAGAGTTTGAGTTTGCTGTGAGCTGTGACACACTTCACTCTACCCAGGACCATAGCTTGAGACTCTATCTCAAAAAAAAAAAAGAAAAGAAAAAAAAAGAAAATGTTCATATTCAAACAGGGAATGAATGTTGTAAGATTTTAAATTATGTATCCAGATGAAATTTATTACTATTTTTTTTTGCAATTTTTGGCCGGGGCTAGATTTGAACCCGCCACTTCTGGCATATGGAGCTGGCACCCTACTCCTTTGAGCCACAGGTGCTGCCCTATTATATGTATTTTTGTAAGAATAGGAAGACAAAAAGCCTAGAACAAAATTTCCTTGATTTTTATGTCTCAGAATCAGGTAGTGAACTTGTTAGAAATATAGATATCTGAATTTCTAACCTCAGAATATCTGATTACTGTCGTAGAAGGGTAAAATTTAATAGTTTAATAACATGCACTTACCATCATCATTTCCATTAGTTTTTCATACAGAAAGTCCACTGTTAGCGATTTCAGAAACACTCATCTGAGGGAAACATCCTTCTAACTCTTGTTAGTTATGTGTGAAAATGACAGTAACTTACCATTTTAGTATGGTTACTTGTCAAATGTGGACAGCATTATTAAATTCACAAAATTTTTGGCAAGATTAAATGAGATTAGATATGCAGTATTTAATATTGAAAGTTTGTTTTTGCCCCTGTGTGAAAAGCTGTCAACACCGATAATAGTCTATTATTGTTCAAGTTAATACGTGCCTACTCAGATTCCTGGGATACAACCTATATCTTTAGTTTTTTTTCAGAATATATGTTTGCCATGTCATACCATCAAAAGACATCTGCCAGGATAAATATTTAAAGTAGTTTTTCTTGACCATTATCAGGAATTTAGAATATTTTCTCCTAATATCTGAAATAACATTGCAAAAGAAGAAACATCATTCTGAATGAGAAATGAATGATAGTGTCTTATACCTGGTCATAGACACAGTTCTATGATCAGCAGGGAGAAATTCTTTTAAATGCTGAACAAAGTGTTACACTAGAATGTTCTTTGACCCAATGGAGTAGAAATATCTACCTGGACCCAAAGAGAATTGAAATAGCAATGTTTTATGTGTCCAACAAAAGAAGCTTTGGGGATCAAGTTTTCTTTCTTTTCCTGCCATGAAAGTAAACTTTTCCAATGCTAAGAGCAAGAAAACAGTAGGTGAAGTTTTAAATATCCAGCAGACAAAGGAGAGAGAATCACAGACTCATCAGGAGTAACAGCACTGGGGCTCTGCTAATAGAGAGATGACTAGATTTTATTTAATGGACACTCAAACACATATTATTTTCATGTCATTGTTTTGTTTTTTTTCCCCCCTATATGTGTGTGTAACCTGTGAAACCAAGGAATAAAAATATATAAAACTTTTGAACATTATATGTGTAAGACTATAAAAAATATGGAAATTATGTGTGTGTGTGTGTGTGTGTGTGTATACGTATGTGCTCATATAAGGTGGATATGTTCTTTGTGAATATTTCTCATCACTTTACATATTAAAAGGAAAAAAATCTCAGTTCCATATTTGAAATAACATTTAACATTTAAATATGTGGAATTATTCATTTATCTTTTAGTTTTAATCTACATTAAATGTTTTTCCAAGTATTTTAGAACAGAGTGAAAGTTTTTTATGAAGAAAAAGTCATTGGTTTGTAAAAAAATAATAATTAAGTATATTATCATTTTGTACATATGTGTTTAATTTTTTCATTGTAATGAAAAATTTGTAATGAAAAGGTTAGAAACTGGTATGAAGCTAGATTTATAAAGCTGGAAATTGATATGAAGTGAGATTGATAAAGCAGTTGTGTTATCTAATCAGTTTTAATTTCAAACTTTCATAGCAAATCCAAATGAGGCAATTATGTGTTACAATTACCACTGAAATTCATTTCAAGCTATCATTAAAGGTGATAATCCACCATTTAGAGTAGTTGACCCAAAAGTTACCTTCTAAATTTTAGTAAAATTGATACTTAAGGTTTCTATTCATCCTTACTGCAATTATGAATAAAATATTTCTATTTCAAAAGTAGCAAATTACAGCCTTAAAGTGGAGGTAATGTCTACTTTAGATGTGATCATTACTCAAGTTAGTCCAACAATTAAACTTGTCTATGAGGATTTTTTTAAAATGGTGAATATAGAAAAAGAATAGAAATAAAATTAAATCAACTCAATTCACAGAAGAAATTTAAATACTTAAGAAGTTCAAATTTACGTTAAGTGAAAAGTAATTTTTTTCCCTTAGCTTGGCATTTAAAACATTTTTTATGTACTATTTACTCTTCGTAACTATAAGAATAATCTATGATTATTATAAAAGATGCATAAAATTCTATAAAGCATAAAATTGTTAATAGAATGCAACCAATGCATAACCCTCCTACCCAGGAATTTGGTGATATTTATATATTTGAGTATTTGTCTTTTTGATACATATGCCCTTAATACCAGTAATCATTTTACAATGTCTGTAGTAATTTTATTTAATATAATACTATAAAATAAATATTAACTAAGTAATTATTTTTCAAAAATATAACTTTAAGTAGTTGCACATTTTTTTTCCAGTTTACTTACCATTTAACCATTGAAGGAAATTTGGATAGTTTACAGATTTTGACTGTGACAAATTTAGTCACCATGAACATCCATGCACAAGTTTTGAGGTGAAATAAGTTTTAATTTTTCTGACATGTATGTCCAAAATGCAATTGCTGAATCATGGTATGGATCATTAGTTTTGCATATATTGGCTAGCCTTGCTACCCTGTTATTTAATTGAAAGCTGACCTACTTGTTGCTGTGAAGGTATTTTGTAGATACTATTAACACCTACATTCAATTGATTTTAAGTAAAGGAGATTGCCCTCAATTAATGTAGTTGCCTTTTCAAATTAATTGAAGCTTTTAAATACAAGTTCTGAGGTATTCCAGAGATAAACAAATTCCATATTAAGACTCTGACATAAGCTCCTGCCAATATATCCTATTGGTTCTGTGTCTCTGGAGAACTCTGATGAATACATTTAGAAAGTTTATTTAGGGATTACAAAAAGAAGACCCAAAGTAACTTTACCATTCTACTTTCACATCAGCAATATATTTAGTGATCCAGTTTTTCCACATCTACATCAGCACTTGTAATCATCATTTTAAATTAAATTTAATTTTCCTCCTTCCACAGTGGTATCTCATTGTGTTAATTTCCATTTCCATAATCTCAAATGCTGTTGAACAGATTTCATGTGTTTACCAGTCAGCTGTATATCTTCTTTGCTCTAATATGTGTTTATGTATATTTTTGCTAAAGTCTGTGTGTATGTCTCATTTCCCAGAACATTGCTTGGTTTTTACTGTTGAGATTTGAGTTCTTTATACATTTCAGATACGAGCATTATGTTAGATATGTGGTTTGAAAATATTGTTTTCCAGTCGTTAATTTGTCTTTTTATGTTTTTTATATCATCTTTTGTGGGGAAACTGTATTGAATTTTGCTGAGATTTAAATAAGTAATTTGTTCTTTTATGAACTATCCTTGGTGTCAATTCTAAGAGCTCTTTGCATAGGCCTAAGTGAAGGAAATTTCCCTTATGTTTTCTCTAGATGTTTTATATACTGTGTTTTCCAAACATGGAAGGGATCTAGTTTGAGTTAACTTTTTTAATCAGATGGGAGCTTATGTAAAGGTTTAGTTTTGCCTATTTGTGTCAAATTACTTCAGCATCATATATCAAAAAGGCCTTTTTGGTACATTTTCCATTGTGTTGCTTCTGCTTATCAAAATTTAATTGGGCACATTGTGTGTGTACATTTCTGGGTTTGCATACTCTGTTTCATCAATCTTTTCTTCTGAAAGTACCACACTGTTGTGATTATGTAGCTATATGCAAATCTCTTAAGAGTGGGAAGTGGGACTGCTCCCACTTTATACTTCTCTTTCATAATTGCTTTTGCTCTTCATATAAATTATGGAATAAACTTGCCTATGACTACAAAAAAGTTTTTTCTCAGATGTTGATAGAAATTGCATTAAATCTATCAGCCATTTTGAGAGAATTGAATCTTTACTCTTGACTCTTCTCTGCATTTAAGCAGGTCTTCATGTTGTTTATTGTATTTTTTAACTTTCATCATAAAGATAGTGCCCATATTTAGATAGAATTTCATATGAATATTCCCTTTTCTTTGGGGCAGTTGAAAGTGGCATCATGGTTCTTCTGATGTAGATTTTCACTTGTTTTTCATTATATAGAAATGCAACTGACTTTTGTTGACTTTGTATCAGCAAAATTGATATAAAGTCACTTTCGACATTAATGAATTTAGGTATTTGTACAAAAAATTTTAAAATTCAGTTACTATATTGTTCTTTCATTTTTATTTAGTTGTTTTATTTGTTTTGATAGTAATAGTAATTGTCTATATTTATGAATTTCAATGTGATGTTTTGATATGTATATACACACATATTGTGCAGTGATTAAACCAAGCTACTTAAAATACATTTTCCTCAAATACTCATCACTATTTGTACAATATACCTCAAATTTTTTTCTCTTGTCTAATTGGAATTTTATAACCTTTGACAACCATTTGGGCATTCTCTGCCCTTCTAGCATCTGACAACTACATCCTACTCTTTAGTTCTATTACTTCTACTTCTTTAGCTTTCTATATATGTGAGATCATACAGAATTTATCTTTTTTAAGATTAAAAATGTCTGATGTATTTCACTTAGCCCATTAGTGTTTATAAATTCTATTGATTTGCTTACTAGTTCTATTTTTTAAATTTGTTTCAGAAAAATTTATAATTGACTGTTAAAACATTTTAATACCAATTGCTTAAAATTCTTATTAGATAATTCCCCAAATCTGATATTTTTTGGTATTGGCATCTGTTAATTGTCTTCTGATTTAAAATATGATCTTGTTGGTTCTGCTATGAACTAGTGATTTTCAATTATATCCTGAATATTCTGGTAACTATTGTAGGAGACTCTTGATTCTATTTAAATTTAAATCTAGCTAAATTCCTTAAGCAAGCAATTATCTTCTTTAAGTTTAGTTCATAGGTTCTGGCCTACTTCGGGGAACTTTAACTCCAATGACGATTTGTTTTTTTGGAGCTCTTACAATGATATTCTAGTCTGCTTTGTTCTTCTGGTGTTGCTTGGTTTTCATTAGATTCCTGTTGGCACCATCTGTTTGGGAAGAAATTGCTTTCCTAGGAAATTTTTTCCTGCTGGGTGACCTCGTTGGGGTAAAGTAGATAGAAACCACTGGGCTTATGTCTCCTTAAACCACTGGGTGAAGACTAGACAGACATGTAACTTTGCTGTTGCTGCAGCTTGTGAGTTTAGTCTATGGGACACCACTCTTCACATCCCTGCCCTCAACTTCCCTACTCTCACTCCTGGTTGAGGAGCAGGGGTTGGACTGGCTGGGGGCTTTGCAGCTGCTGCTGTTTTGCTCCTGCTTCAGAATCAGACCACCTGCTAGAAACTTAGTTGTGAAACGGCAGATGGTAGGATGACTGTATCTTTGCTGCTGCTGCTGCTGCTAGTTGTTAACACAAGCAGACAAACCTCTGGGAGAAGTTGTCAAGTAGAGATTGGAGTGGCCTTGGGCCCTGTAGGCTGATCAGATAACCTACCAGGGCCCAGTTATGCATGCAGCAGGGCTGAGAGGTTCAAGGGCTCCCTTGCCACCGTTGCTGATGATAGATGAGATTGTGCCCTGAGTTTGGAGTGAGAGTTTGTCTGTTGGACTTTCCTTTATCTAGTCCTTTGGCCAAACAAAACATATAACTCCAAAGATAAGACCTAATATCACCATTATAATCTGCATGACCTTATGGAGAATGATGATTCTGAGACTTAATTCCAGTATCTACTAAGCAGTAAAATAATTGTGCCTTCCTTATAGGACCATGATCAAGATTCAACAAATGGTCACATATAAAGCAATCGGGACAGTATTTAGTCCATCAATTTTAATTAATAATAATTATATCTAATGATAAAATTTTATTATATAATAATCATTATATAATAATCTAAGATTATTATTGATTTGTGGTTATACTTCTTTACTACCTGAGTTCTATCAGGAGGAAACTTTTCCCAGCCTAGACAATAATATACAGAGGATGTCAAAAAAATATATACACAATTTAGGAAAGGGATAAACTGTATTAAATTTGTAATATTCAAGTCACATTTGATTTCTGCCACTGCAAAAGGTGCTCAGCATTATTTGTATTCACCTTTTGTTATTAGTGTATATCCACTATTACAATTTTAATAGTTTTTTCATTCTTAAAATGTGTACACATTTTTTGGTATCCTCTGTATATAACTTATGACATGCAATATACTGCAGGAAACACAGGTAATTCTTAGAAGTATGTGAAATGTCTTCAGTTTGGGGATTTTGTGATGTGGGCTACTCTTACTGGAGTACACTTAAGGATCTAAATGTAGACCTGCTGTTTGATCCTGCAATTCCTCTTCTACGTGTATACCCAAAGGACCAAAATCATTTGACAATAAAGATATTTGCATCAGATTGTTCATTGCTGCTCAATTCATAATTGCCAAGTCATGGAAGAAGCCCAAGTGCCCATTGACCCATGAATGGATTAATGAATTATGGTGTATGTATACCATGGAATACTATGCAGCAGTAAAAAAAAAAATGGCGACTTTACTTCCTTTATAGTTACATGGATGGAGCTGGAAAATATTCTTCCTAGTAAAGTATCTCAGGAATGGAAAAAAAAATCCAATGTACTCAGTACTACTATGAAACCAATTTATAATCACTCACACTTGCATATGAAAAATGAAACACAACTATGGCCTAGGATGAAGGAGGGAAGGAGAGGGGAGAAGGAGGGGGATGGGTTGATAGAGGGAGGGTTAGAAGGAGGACCACA
>CAUYPK010016837.1:0-148309 GCA_963574355.1 Loris lydekkerianus | reverse complement strand
TAAATGACCTTGAGTTTACTGCAGAAGTTCATAGCTTCAAAAAGGAGGGTGGATCTATTGAGAGAATCATATAGTCTTTGTTTTTTAGTTTTTTTATGTGATATACTAATTCATAGATTTACATATATTGAACCAACCTTGCGACCCTGAGATAAAACCCACTTGGTCATGGTGTATAATTTGTTTGATTTGATGGTGAATTCTGTTTATTAGGATCTTGTTGAATATTTTTACATCAATATTCATTAGTGATATTGGTCTAGAATTTTCTTTTCCTGTTGGGTCTCTCCCTGGTTTAAGGATCAAGGTGATGTTTGCTTCATAGTATGTGTTGGGTAGTATTTCTTCTGTTTCTACATTTTGGAAGAGGTTTAGTAGTATAGGTACTAGTTCTTCTGGCTATTTTTAAAGAGGGGTCTTGTTCTTGCTCAGGCTGCTTTTGAACTCCTGAGCTCAAGCAATCCACCTGCCTCGGCTTCCCAGAGTGCTAGGATTATAAACCTGAGCCACTGTACCTAGCCTTTTTTTCTGGGTTTTTTGTTTGTTTGTTTGTTTGTTTGTTTGTTTTGTTTTGTTTTATTTATTTTTGAGACAGGGTCTCACTCTGTCACTCAGGTTAGAGTGCAGTGGCATCACCATAGCTTACAGCAACCTTAAAGTCCTGGGCTCAAGTCATCTTCCCAAGTAGCTAGGACCACAGATATGAGCCACCATACTGGGATAATTAGAAAACAATTTTTTTAGAGACAGGGTCTCACTTGAATAGGTTGGCATTGAACTCCAGGCCTCAGTGATCCTCTCACCTCCCCCAGTGCTTAGGATTAAAATGACAATATCTGGTTGATGTATATATGAAATGTTAAGAAAAAAATATATTGTGTTTATACCAATTATAGTTATAGCAAAGCAAATAACACACTTTTACAAACATAAGAATCATGTTTGTAGAATATTTTTAGGCTATTTAATTTGCAGAGTTGCTCAAGTGACTGAGCACAATAAAATGTCTTGTTCAATAATAAGACAACCAATAATTATCAATATAACCTGTCTTAGAAGCTAGGGTGAATAATTGTTTTTTTTTAAACCAAACTATTACTTTCTACAGCCACAAATCTTACTTTTGGTCTTAATAGCATCATCTAAGAACATTTTAAAATCACACAGGACCTCCCCTAACCACTAGAGATCCTGCTCTTCAAAGGGAACCCCGTGGAAGTGCTCTGAAAAAAGTAGTCAGTTGGAAAGGACTTCCCTACAATATTTCTGCTAGTCTGTAGCATTCCACATAACTCAGACCTAGGGCTCCTCGGATAAGTGTGAAAATACATCTCTTGTTCTGTGACTCCTACCAGTCTGATCATCCCTAATCATGCGGTAGAAAAGGACCTGTTGCTTTGAACACATTCCCTAGCAACTAGGAACTTCTATCCTAAGGAATACATACATTCATGATGTGATGTTGGCACTTTCTTTTATTTTCTCCTTGCCAGCCCCTCACAGATTCTGAATTAAAGTCTCAGACATACATTTTTAGGTATCTTCCTGAAGTTTCTTATTTCTCAGTAAAACATTAGCTACATCATAATTTAATAATTTAAAGAATACTATGTTGAGGAACAAACATCACAAAAAATTTCTGGGAAGCAGATACCTGCATCTCAACAAGTTTGGAGTACACTCCATCCTTCTTCATCAGCTGGCTGTGGCTTCCTTGCTCTACAATGACTCCATCTTCCAGCCCAGCGATAACATCTGCATTTCGGACTGTAGACAGTCGGTGTGCTATCACAATGGTGGTCCTGCCTTCTCTGGCCTAAAGGGAGGGAAAAAAACCATGGCGCGTGAGGGTTACAGTAGTGACATAAGGTCAAACTATCAATTAACATGCACAAGTAAGCACTTGGATGGATGCTGTTTGCAGCTCATAGACAGCTGTTTACATCCCAGATCTCCATGTGATTATAGCAAAGGCATCACTCTTCTATGAAAGATAAAAGTCAGACTTGAGGTCAGGACCAGACGGTTGGTTGATTCGGTATAAGGATAGATTATTATGGAAGCCTATGGTAGTGTCATTGTTTCATCAAGAAAACCAAAGATATGACCATTCTTAAGTGTTTTTAGACTTGTGTGAGGAGCCCTAGCTCTGAGTTATATGGAATGCAGGAGACTTTAGCATAAATATTTTAGAGAAGTCATTGACTAGTGACAAGTTTTTCCAGAGCACTTCTGTAGGGTTCTTTTTGAAGAACTTGATCTTAACTATAATTTTGATGAACTAAATGCAGGTAGTTCAAGTGAAAATGTACTTTGGATCAAGACTATTGAAATCATGGTTCAAAGACCATCTGCTTTAAAATCTGCAGAGTAGGGCTAGTAACCTTGCTCTTTAACAAGTCTCTAGGTCAATAGTTCTCAACCTTCCTAATGCCGCAACCCTGTAATATAGTTCCTCATGTTATGGTGACCCCCAACTAGAAAATTATTTTCATTGTTACTTCATAACTGTAATTTTGCTACTTTTATGAATTGAAATGTAAATATCTGATATGCAGGATGTATTTTTATTGTTACAAAGGGGTCGTGACCCAAGGTTGAGAACCACTGCTCTAGGTGATCTTTACACATGCTAAAATCTATAAATCACCCCTCTAAGTAGTTCAGTGACCTCACGTTTGCTTGGTGGATTTATGAATAGCCACTTAAATCCTGGATAATGCCCATCAAATTATCAATGTTGTATTATTAATAATGGCTACTCTGACACTCATTAGACCTAGAAGGCTAACAGCTTCTTAAGCCCACTCCTACTCTAAGATAGTAAAATTGTGTCATTAGGATGGTTCTCACAGTATAGCCAAATTTACCTAAGTGTTAAAATACAAATTTAAAATGAAAGGCTAGATTCCTAATAGCCAAAAAGTGGGAAGAATCAAGAATCCAGTCATTAGCTGATGAATAGATAAACAAAATGTAGACTATCCATATGATGGAATGTTATTAATATTAATTACAAATATTATTCCAAAAAAGGAATGACATTTCATGCATGTTACAACATAAATGAACCTTGAAAACACTGTGATATGTTAAAACAGTCAGTCACCAAAGACCACATATTGTATGATTCCACATACATAAAATGTCTAGAATAGGCAAATCCCTAGAGACAGAAAGTAGACTCATGGTTGCAAAGAGCTGGGGTGAGGGTAGAATGTGGAGTGCCTGTTTTCTTTTTGGGGGGATAGCGAAAATGTTCTGGAATTAACAGGGGAGATAGTTATACAACCTTGTGAATATACTAAAAACCCTTAAATTGTACATTTTTAAAGGATGACTTTTATGGTGTGTTATTTTTATCTTAATTTTTAAAAGAACAATAGTCATGAAAACCCTGAAAAAAAAGTTAATGAGAAGGGATTATCTCTGATATTAGAACACAAAAGCTACCGCAATGAAAATAGTAAGACCTAGGAGAAGCTAGCACAAGAATAGCCAATTTGATCAATAGAACAAAATGGAGAGTCTAGAAATAGACATAAAACATTTGATAATACAGCATATGATAAACACGGTATCATCTATCAATAGGGAAAAGGTAGAGTATACAATAAATGGTCGTGAGACAACTGTGTAGCTACTTGAAAAAAAAAATGTGCTTCCCTGGAGTGATTCCGTCCTGCACGGCTGTTCCTTGGAGCAGTACTCGTTTATCTCTGTCCGCCTTCTCCCCCACCTAAGTACGTGCCACCACCTCATGGAAGATTCGATGGACGTGGACATGAGCCCCTTGAGGCCTCAGAACTATCTTTTCGGTTGTGAACTAAAGGCCGACAAAGATTATCACTTTAAGGTGGATAATGATGAAAATGAGCACCAGTTATCTTTAAGAACGGTCAGTTTAGGGGCTGGTGCAAAGGATGAGTTGCACATTGTTGAAGCAGAGGCAATGAATTATGAAGGCAGTCCAATTAAAGTAACACTGGCAACTTTGAAAATGTCTGTACAGCCAACGGTTTCTCTTGGGGGCTTTGAAATAACACCACCCGTGGTCTTAGGGTTGAAGTGTGGTTCAGGGCCTGTGCATATTAGTGGGCATCACTTAGTAGCTGTGGAAGAAGATGAAGAGGAGGAGGAGGATGTGAAGCTCTGAAGTATGTCTGGAAAGTGATCTGCCCCCAGAAGCGGAAGCAAAGTTCCACAGAAAAAAGTAAAACTTGCTCTGCTGAAGATGAAGATGAAGATGATGATGATGATTTTGATGATGAGGAAACTGAAGAAAAAGCTCCAGTGAAGAAATCTGTGCAAGACACTCCAGCCAAAAATGCACAAAAATCAAACCAGAATGAAAAGGATTCAAAACCAGCAACACCGAGATCAAAAGGTCAAGAATCCTTCAAAAAACAGTAAAAACCTCCTAAAACACCAAAAGGACCTAGTTCTGTAAAAGACATTAAGGCAAAAATGCAAGCAAGTATAGAAAAAGGTGAGTCTCTTCCCAAAGTGGAAGCCAAGTTCATCAATTATGTGAAGAATTGCTTCTGGATGACTGATCAGGAGGCTATTCAAGATCTCTGGAAGTGGAGGAAGTCTCTTTAAGAAAATAGTTTCAACAGTTAATTAAAATTTTCCATCTTACTTCATTTCTGTAACAGTTGATATCTGGCTGTCCTTTTTATAATGCAGGGTGAGAACTTTCCCTACCGTGTTTGATAAATGTTGTCCAGGTTCCATTGCCAAGAATGCCCGTTTAGTTTTTAAAGATGGAACTCCACCCTTCACTTGGTTTTAAGTGTGTATGGAATGTTATGATAGGGCATAGTAGTAGTAGTGGTCAGACATGGAAATGGTGGGGAGACAAAAATATACATGTGAAATAAACTCAGTATTTTAATAAAGTACCACTGTTTTTCTTTAAAAAAAAAAAAAAAGGATTAAGTGGAAAAAACTGGCAGCAGCACACTATAAACAACATACTTCTATAAATATTAATAATAATATAGTAGACCCGCTGTATATTGACCATCCAAGGGACTGTATGGAGGTCAACATCTGGAGGTCGTCAACTTAAGGAACTTAAGGCCTACTGTATTGATACTTATGTGTGGCATATGAAAATCAGGTCAACTTGAGGAAGTGGTCACTGTATGGAGGTGGGTAAGTATGGAGGTTATAATGTAATTTACAAGGTAATATTCATGCCAGGAAAAGATCCAGAAAACTATGCAGCAAAGTGTTCACAGCGATTACCCTCTAGCAGGAGGTGGGTTTGAGTGGTGGGGTTAAGGAAGTGGGGATATTTTGCTTTTTACTTCACATTCTTCTGGTTTGGGTATCATATGGTTGAGATACACTGCTTTTGAAATAAAAAATATTGAACAAATGTTTTCAAGGGTGGTGCCTGTGGCTCAAGGAGTAGGGCACCAGTCCCATATACTGGAGGTGGTGGATTCAAACCCGGCCCAGGCCAAAAACTGCAAAAAAAAAAAAAAATGTTTTCTTCAGTGCCTGGGCACAAGTTCTTGTCAGTTTTATGGGGCACTCTCTGAATGTCTGCAGCATTCTCTCTGGGGTAAGAGGTTCTGCTTCACTCCCTGCCACCTGAGAAGCTCAGCTGTCTGGTTTGGGTTTGGAGTAGGGGTAGTGGGTAGAGACATGTGGCAGGTCTCACCTGGGGAATGGCCCGGGAGCAGCTGCGCCAGGTGTACAGCATGACGGCATACTCGTGTCCTTCCTCCAGCATCTCATTCTGAAATAGCAAAACATCCTCAGCAAGGAGAACTATGCTGGTGCTACACACTTCTCAACAGCCCCCCAGATCCTCACTACTCAGTGTGGTCCGGGGCCCAGCAGCATGGGCATCGTGGGGGAAAGGGGGTTCTGCAGGGGGAAGGTGCTTCTTAGAAATGCAGAATCTCAGGCTCCTCCCTGGGCCTATGGGATAAGAATCTGTATTTTGACAAAATTCCCAGATGATGCACACACAGAGCAAGCTTGAGAAGAATCGTCCTAAATCATTCTCACATTTACCAAACAGATGGATGGCTACCTTAGAAAGAATGAGCAGCTCGAGGTGTTCCCACAGCAAAAGCTGCCCCAGACAGAATGCTGGCAAGAAAATAAGCAAGTAGCAAAACAGTATGTATAGTAGATAGGTTAAAAAAATAACATCACTATTAAACTGGAACTAATCAACCAACACCCAGGTACACTCAACAGAAAGCAAGCAGGTGGGAAGGGGGTAAATTCACACCTAACAGGTAAAACACATACTGGGGGAGGGGCACACTTAGAACTTTGACTCAAACTGTATAAAAGCGATTCATTTATCCAAAACATTTGCACCCTTGTAATATTCTGAAATTAAAAACAATAAAGAACAAACAATCCAGGAATAATTATGAATATATATTATGTATTGAAAAAAATTTGATGCAACATGAATAGCAAGCTTTCAGTGAGACTGAATTATTTTGTTACTTCTTACATCATATAGACTCTAATGTTCACAATTTAATAAGAGCCCAAATTACTATTTTATTAGCAGGAAAATTATTAATATTAATTTAAAAAAATCATGTAGAGCAGATGGCAAAACAAACATGAGAAATGAACATGAAAAATACAGTAATGACTCAGCTCACCCCGTAGGTGCTTCTGTGAAATAAGCCCTCAACGCAGGTCCAAATATCTGGGCTCAAATCCCAGCTTTATCACTTATTAACCCTTTAGCCTATTTAAGTCATTTTAAAATTCTCCACTTGGTTATTTGTTAAATGATGATAAAAATAATAATCTCATAGAATTTTAGAATTAAAAGGATTATACACACACACCTCTAAGTTTAACAGGTGCCAAAAATATATACACATTTTAAGGAAAAAACTGTATTAAAATTGTAATACTCAAGTTATGTCTGACATTTGACTTCTGCAATTACAAGAGATACAAAATACAAGATAACAAACATTGATATATATTGATAATTACAATTTTAATACAGTTTTTTCCTTTCTTGAAATGTGTATACTTTTCTTGGTACCCTCTGAAAGGTGTAAGTAGTGACATCCAAAAACTAGAGAAGAGTGGAAATATTCAGGTCAAGTTTATTGAAAGGGGAGCATGACCTGCCTGGGCAGTGCAAAGGTTGTGTCTGTGCCTAGAGACCCCTTTTATATGGGGCTATAGGGGCTGGGCAAATTCCACAGGTTGCCCAGAAAGTTAGGGTCTTTGGCAAAAACTTTTTGCCAAAAAAGATCCTTTGTGTCTTAGGAGGAGAGGAGGAAGAGGAGGGGGAGAAAGGGTTCCGATGTGGCTGCATTAGGCCCTCCAACACCCTCTATACATAAACACACTCCAGTTCACCTCTTAGGAAAACAATCTAGCAGCACCACAAAATGTTAACCATTGACCTATCATTTGCCCCATCAATTCCATCCCTAGATGTATAGTTAAGAGAATTGTATATTTTAAATGGTTTTATGGTCAACAGACAGTATGCCTTGAAAAATACAATAAAAATTAATATTACTAGGCCATCTCCCTTTGTATGTGTAAATGTTTGCATCTACAGGGAAATGAACCCTAATTGATTTATTTTGAAATCCACATACCTATTTCATAATATCTTGTTATATAAGATCAGATTCAATTTGCTTATAACAGTTCTGTTTGCATTAGCAAATGTCACTGACAAGTCACACTTTCAATTCTTAATTTAGAGAACTTGTTAGATCAGTAACATGTTGTCCTTGAGACTAGAAAGAACCAATGTCAAAGTCAAGCCTGTGGTTCTCCTACATGTCAAAAGGGGGAAGAAACAGTCATGTAAGAAACACGTGTTTACTTTTAGTAGCAAACTAAACACCTGCCGGTAGGTATAATTCCAACTCATTTATTCAAAGAATGTTTTACTGGCCACTCAGGGGTCCTGGGCTCTGCTGTGTGGTGGGCACAGGGCAGTGAACAAGAAGGATGTGGACTCTGCCTTATGGACAGTTTGGTTGGCCATCAGCCAGACTGTAGTCTAATCGTGCCTAGAATGCAAAAGGCAGGATGGTGTGGTGAAAAGAGACCTGGGCAGGGGCCAGGTTGGCTCTTCTTGGGCCCATCTTTTAACTTGTAAATGCCATGGTTTCTTTATTTGGAGGTAAATGGCTGGTCCAAATTGTTTGTTCCACATGCTGAAAACTCTGTAATAACTAGGCCATACCCCAGACTAGCTAAATATTTATTGGGGGCGAGGGTCCAGGTAACTGAATTTTTTAACAATCCCCAGGGGATTATTTTTGTGGTCTAGTTTGCAGAACTAAGGATTCCCAGAGTCCTTTATATTTCCAATATTCTGTAGTCTGAGACTTAAATCCAATGTGAGTCTGGTTCAAATTTCAGTGCTGGTAGTGACAGATTTTATCTCTCAGCATTCAGACAGCCCCCACTCCCCAAACTTCCATATACTTGGTCAACTGTGTAGTTGATGTACTTTCTCTTCCTCTCTTCTGTGATCATTCTGGCCCTTGAGAGTCAACTTGCCCAAGTGTGGCAGCAGAAATATAAGAAAACAAGTGCCCACCTGCTGCTAGTGAGCAACTTTCCAAGGTACCAGTGGAAACTGTTGACTAAAGTGAGATTTTGGTGTTATCCAAGAATGTCAACTGTACACCCTACTAATGACTCATGTCTAAACCACATCGACACTATCCCTGTAGACAGAATAAAGACCCCCAAAGCTGTCTGCATCCTAATCCCCAGTACCTATGAATATGTTACCTCACGTGGAAAAAAGGGATTATGCAGATGTAATTATGTTAAGAGTCTTGAGATGGGGAGGTTGTCTTGGATTATCCTACAGAGCATAGTGGAATCACAAGTATCCTTATAAGTGAAAGAGGGAGGCAGGAGAATTACAGAAGGAGAAGTAAAGATGGGAGCAGAGTTCAAGGTGATAAGGACTAATCACTGGATGGGGGCCGAAAGCCAACGAGTGCTGGCAGCCTCTAGAATAGTGATTTTCAACCAGTATGTCATGGCACATGAGAGAATTTTAGGTATGCCACGAAAATTTTTAGAGATTATTAATTAAATTATTTGCAAAAAAAGTTCAAAGCACAGTAAGTATATTCTTTTTTTTAAACCCTTTTTTTGATCAACATAATTTAAGTGTGCAATGGAAGTTTAACTACAGATTCAAGTGTTCCGTGAAAGTTTAACTACAGGTTCAAGTGTGCCATGAGATTTAAAAAAAAAAAAAAAAAAAAAAAGGTTAAATAAACACTGCTTTAGAAACTGGAAAAAGCCAAGGAAACAGATTCACCTCTAGAGCTTCCAGAGTGGAATGCTGCCCTGCCAGATGTAGGACTTACAACCTCAAGAACTGCAAGCAAGTAAATTTTTACTGTTTTAAGCCACTAAGCCTGTGATAATCTGTGAGAGCAGCCATAGAAAGGAATACTGTCACCTTCCAAACCAGCCTCTCCTTGTAGCTTCCCTCCTGGTGGCCTTGAACAGCTATTTTGGGAAAACTCCATTGGCATGGTTCCAGCTGACCGCTAAGCCAAGTGGACTCACACATCCAGTGGCTCTCACCTCCACATCCGCTTAGTCAGCCCCAGGGCCATCCCTCTCATTCAGACTTTAATGCCTGTATGTAGACAAATTTATCTTGACTGGTTCACTTGCCCCATTCACTCTCACTTATAACGCATTCTACACACACTAACAAACAAAATGTATCCCCAAAGCAGCGTTCTCTTCCCTTAGGGATGAAGATTTTTCATTGTTTTGATTTTTTAAATAAATTAAAGCCTTCTGTTATGAGCTAAATTACATACCCCCCAAATTCCTATGTTGAAGCTCTAACCTTCAGTATCTCAGGATTTGACTATATTTGGAGACAGAGTCTTTAAAGAGGTAATTAAGTAAAAAAAAAAAAAAAAAAAAATGAGATCATTAGAATGGGCCCTATTCCAATCTCACTGGTGTCCTTTCAAAAAGAGGAAAAAGCCAGGAAGGCTATGTTAACCAGTGTGATGAAAATGTGTCAAACGGTCTATGAAACTAGTGTAATGATCACATTAACATACACAGCTATGATTTAATAAAAAATAAAATAAAATATAAAAAAAAAAAAGAGGAAAAATGTGGATACACAAACGGATCCCAGGGACACACACACACAGAAAAGATCAGGTGAGAAGACTGCTTATCACACACAGTGAGAAGCAGCCGTCTGCAAGCCAAAGACAGAGGGCTCAGGAGAAAACAGATCTATGGATACCTTGATCTTGCACTTCTAACCTCCAGAACTGTGAGAAAATAAGTGTCTATTGTTTAAGCCACCCAGTCTGTGGTACTTTGTGATGGTAGCTTGAGCAAACTCATATACCCTCTATGCACTGACCCTTACCTAATTTTCTACAAAAAGTACAATTTCTCTATATGTACCATATAGTCTAAACCCAAACAGTCCCTGAAAATTCTTGCCTCTGTACCTTTGCTCATGCTGGTTCTTCTACCTGGTATACCCCTCCCCTGATCTCATCTCTGACTGATGAAACTGTGTGAGACAGCAGAGAACAGCAGAAAGAGATCAGGACCAGGGATCAGTCCTGGATTTCAGATCCAATCTTGTGATTCACGAGTTGTGGCAACATGAGCCACTTGCTTATAAACTTCTCTAGGCCTCAGTTTTCATATCCCTAAAACAGGTTTAATGATCCCTTTGCTAGTAATAGGACTGTTAAGAGGGTCCAATAACATGCACGAGAAAACCTTACTCACATTTATGGTGCAGTATACCTATAAGCATCCTCCTGCAAGGCTCCACTCAAAAGCCACTTCCTTCATCAACCTTTCTCTGACCCTCTCAAGGCCCTTTCAAGAACACACGACTTTGAACTTTTACCATGACCTTTACCCTTAACTTTGTGCGGTATTATCTGTCTGCGAAGGGTAGCCCAGAGCACAAGTTTTATAATCAGACTGACCTGGGTCTAGATCTATCACTTGTCAGAACCAGGTCCCTGAATAAGTTACTTAACATTTCCAAGATCCAGTTTTCCCCATATGGAAAATGGATATATAACAGAACCTACCTCACAGGGCACAGTGAGGAGTGAATGAGATGCTTCTAAAAGATTCGCACAGAAAAAGTGTTCAATAAATGGTAAGCTTGTTAATTTCCCACTTGACTCATTGAGAATCAGGACCTGCCCCTGTTTGGTCTTTAAGAGGTGACTGGATCCTAAGGGCTCTGGATTAATGCCATTATCACAGAAGGGGGTTCCTTATAAAGGACAAATTTGGAAAGTATCTTAACCATGTGATGCCTTCTGCCATGATATAACACAGCAAGAAGACCCTCAAGAGATACCAGCCACTCAATCTTGGAGTTTCCAGGCCACATAATCACAAATCAGTAAGTTTCTTTCATTATAAATTACCCAGTCTATGGTATTCTGTGACAGTGGCACAAAATGGACTAAGACATATTGTGGGAAAGGTTTATTAAGCCACAGGAAGAGCCTATAAATGAAGAATTTGAAATTCTTCAAATTTTAGAAATTTGGCCTGAGAATAAAACTGATGAAAGCCCAAGAGGGAAGGGGATGATTCCTCCACAGAGGGGTCAGATCCTAAGAAAGAAAATAGTAACTGGCCCTCTTTGCAAACGATACAGTTTCCTAGGTGTGTTATTCCAAAGCCAAAGCCAGTGTCCCTTTGTTGAGGAACCTTTTGCATTTTGGTCAAGAGACAAAATTGCACACACTTGGTAATCTGTAAAGACAAGGCAGGATTTAATCACATGTTAATTCAAAAAGCTATAAGAGCTTAGGGAAGTGAGCAGTGGGGATTAAGCCGGGTGCTAACAGTGAGTGGGATTTTGCAAAGCTGGAAGATAAAGGGGAACAGTACGTCCTTGGGCACTGAGAGGGAGACGGGGCAGAATGTGAGAATGGGCTTAAGCAGATGGTCTGACTGAGGCGGGGGATGTTGGAGGGGCTGAGCACGTGCCCCTGATATGAGAAGCTGCCTGCAGCCCCTCCCACCCCAGCAGGCAGCATGTCTGCACACGTGAGTCACAGAGACTTACCATGCTGGAGTGCACTGTGGCCTGCTCAATGTACCTTGCAATGCCCGTGACAAACGCATTCCTGTCCTCGAAGTTTGTGTCAAAGTTGGCCTGTGGAATTAGAGGACGGGAACATTTGGTTATTGGAAAACAGGTCCAAGGTGGCTGCCAACAAATACCACAAGCTCTCTGTGGAAACCTCCTGCTGTACCACCTTTCATCTCGCCCCTTCCCCTCAAAAATCCCACTCTTAATCCCACAGGGCAGGAGCAGGCTGATGACAGGGCCTGCGGCTGCTTCTCATCAGTAATCAGGTTCACTCAGCTGAGCCTCAGAGTGAATGCTTCAAGTCCACAAGCCCAAATACCCGCTAGAAGTTAAGATGTGCATTGCTTTAATTCAGCAGCTCCAGAAATACTTACCCAAGGGTGCAGATATGTAATGTACAAGGATAATCACTGCAGCATTTTTTTGTGATTAAAAAAAAGGAAACAACCCAAGTTGTTCATTAATAACAAAAGACTAAATAAATGATAGTATATCCATAAATGTACTTAATTAGAACCATGATGTGGTTAAACATCATATGGCAGTATTGTTATGGAAAAATTCCCATAGTAAATTTTAATTTAAAAAATTGACTCCTAAATCCATAAATATATATAGCATGATTATCTCTTGGTAAAAACATATATATATATGTATATTTGATAAAAAGGTACATATATAAGCATAGTTATATGAAAATCTTTATTTGTTATACTTTTTTGTCTTGTTTGTAATAAAAAGAGAATTGCACAATTAAAAATTTCATTTGGGACTATGTCCGTAGCTCAGTGGGTAGGGCACCAGCCATATACACCAAGGCTGGTGGATTTGAACCCGGTCTGGGCCAGCTAAACAACAATGACAACTGCAACAACAAAAAAAAATAGCTGGGCATTGTGGTGAGCACCTGTAGTCCCAGCTACTTCGGAGGCCGAGGCAAGAGAATCGCTTCAACCCAAGAGTTTGAGGTTGCTGTGAACTGTGATGCCATGGCACTCTACCCAGGGCAACAGCTTGAGTCTCTGTCTCAAAATAATAGTAATAATAATAAAATAAATACAAATTTCATTTGGGTTAGAAGTTGTGAACCCAAGTTTATGAGTTGAACCTTCAAGCATGTGCTTAATAAATCTAACCACTGAATGAAATTAAAAATATGTTACGTATTTATATTTAGTCTTCTTAACCAGTCCAAGAATTTGCAAAAGGTCAAATACAGCTAAAATTTCAAATTGATGCATGTAGTATCCTTTCTTAATGTGGCATTTGGCTTGGCAGACCCAGACAAGGGGCTATTTGCAAGGCTGACTCCAGCTGTCTGTATACCCCTCCTCATGGATCACGGTTTTGAACAATCTTACAGTGGTTTATCATAAGCTCTAGTCTCTTAGGCAAAAGCAAACAACTGTGACCAGCTTCCCTGAGCCATTAGCTACCATGGGGAGTTGCAGAGCTCTTTTCACATACATGAAGGGAAAATAATTACTCTGGCAGGCTCTAGGGGTTTTTAAATTGCAATATTTAATTCATGAGATCAGAGCTGCCAAAGCCTTGGTTGGTGTATCTGCAGGAACCGCCAGGAAGGTATTTGGGTCAGAGCAG
The DNA here is from genome assembly GCA_963574355.1 of Loris lydekkerianus. Lineage (NCBI taxonomy): Eukaryota > Metazoa > Chordata > Mammalia > Primates > Lorisidae > Loris > Loris lydekkerianus. The sequence goes on along the minus strand of CAUYPK010016837.1, from coordinate 134,586 downwards.
ATCAACAGGACTTCCCTGGGGGAGAAAAATAGTCCTGGTGTACATTTACTAGCTAATCTATTCCTTACATTAGGCTCTGCAAATGCACAAGGGACTTAACAGCTTGTGACCGTTCACCTTCTTGATGCAGCTCTCCTCTTCCTTCTGCCTTAGGCAAAGCCTCCTCTGGGATCCCCAGAGTTCCTGGGCCCCCTGAATTATCTGCTATTTTCATTACCTGATACATGATGGAGGAAGGCGGAGGCTCGATGCATGGCTGCTGGTCAGGGAGGGGCAGCTCTTCAAGCAGGTCCACGTTGGACAGGGCATCTTCCAGGGTGACGTGCGTGGTCATGGCTGCAGCTTCTGTATTCTGCACAGCAGGAAAGGAAGGGAGGGACAATGGAGAATTTCAGGGGCCTCCAAATATTTCTCTCAATCTCACCATGTCCAGGTTCATTCTGGAGAATAAAGTAGGTAAAGACACACTGAGCCCACTTCTTCACAAAGTTCACTCTATCTGTACCATTTATATTTGAGGATCTTTTTAGAGCTAACTAAGTGTTTCTGTGTCTGTTATCTTGGCTGACTCTTGCCACAACCCTGTGATCAACATGGAAGATGATACTCCAGCTACAGAACTCATGAGAAAACAAGCCTCAGAGAAGTTGTATGACGTCCACACAACCACACAACCAAGGGCAAAGGATCCCTAGGACATAGGTCATGGTTAGTCTCCTCACCTTTTGTTCATCAGATGGCTACTTATGAGTTCTATTTTAAAATTATTGCACACAATTATCCATGGTCACGACAGCCAAAAATTCAGGGGTCCTCAAACTTTTAAACAGGGGGCTAGTTCACTGTCCCAAGACCGTTGGAGGGCCAGACTATAGTTTAAAAAAAAAACTATGAAAAAATTCCTATGCATATTGCACATATCTTATTTTGAAGTGAAAAAACAAAACGGGAACAAATACAATCACACCGCCTCATGTGGCCTGCGGGCCGCAGTTTGAGGACCCCTGGAACTGGAAACCAGAGTCTAGGTATTTAGGCCTTTAGCTGGGACTACAAGAATTCAATTCCCACAAACTAACCTTGTTTGCAAGGATGGAAGAGCCATCCTCTTCTTTGGCCTGGGTCAGTTCTGTGAGCCAAACGAGTCAGCCCTAAATGGACATTTTTGTGTCTCAGACCCTGGCAGAGTGAAGCTGCTTCAATGGTAACTCTGGTTGGCAGTGAGGCTGAAGAGGATCTGCACAGTGCAGTTACCCAGCTTGAGCGAAATGCTATTTTAAGAAGTCAGCATCCAGCAAACAGAATACTTAGGTCTTTCCCCAAACATATATGAAACACTGATGGAAGACTAATCATGATTTAGGCTATAGTATGTATAGCAGGTTCTCTTAGTTTCCTCCAAAAAATGATACCCTAGATGTCACATTCAATGATTAGATTGCAATTCTAGGAAGTTAGAATTCAATAATGCAAATTACAGCAAAAAAATCCTCTGACAATTCACAAAATGCATTTAAATTATTCATACATAAAAAGATATTCAAATAGAAATGATAAAATATTTAGGATTGAAAGGTAGCACGAATACATGTCTCAAATGCATTTAGTAGAAGGCAAGAAAAGTGGAACTAAATGGACTTAATGTTCCACTCAAAAATCTTAGGACAGAACAAAAATTAACCCAGAGAAATGAAGAGTAGAGGGATCGATAATTACAAAAGTAGAAATAATGCCGAAAAAAAAAAAAAAAAACACCATGCAAAATAAAACACAAATAGTAGGAGAAGTGAACAAAAAAACCTAATGGCTGAGTTCTATAAAAAGAGCGATAATAATGAGCCCAACCCTTAAACGCACATGAATAAGAAGGACACAAAGAGTAGGCCACGATGCTGGTTCCAGAACCATCCTCCACAGCCCCAATCCCAAGGAACTGTGAGACAGGCTTAAGGGCTGGAGTTTCTCCGGTGAACTCCAGAGAGTTTACCTTGTTGATTGGGAAATGTGGACATCTAGGAGGAAAGGAACCATCTACATGAGAACTTGGTCCAGAGGTTGCAAAGGGCTGAAACAGCTACAGAGGTCACATTGCTCCTATAGTAATATCGCCATTTGGGCCAAGGTTGGAGGGCAGATCAGGGCTGAGCTGCCACCTGCTAGGCAGCTAACTGGATACATAGTTCACTGGGTTGTCAAAAAGATCCTCCTGTCACATACACTGGAAACAGAGAAGACCACATTGAACGACAGCACATGTAGCTCAGATCAGAAGTAACTGCCCTCTTTATCCTTTGCACAAGTCTGGCCTCTCAGGGTGGTTTCAGGCCTTCTCCACACCTAAGCTGCATCCTCTTCTTTCTCTCCCCTGAATTTTAAGTGTGGCATTAAGTTCTGCAGCAAAGCCACTTGCCAATCCATAAAAGCAAAACAAACAAACAAAAAACTACAGTGTTTCTTAATTACCATGTTCTAGTAAGTCCATTTTACAGGATGAGTTAATGACTTTACTGGCCATAATGATCTATAACCTCCAAAGCCTTGATAATTCTCTTCATTAACTCAAATAATAATGATGAAACTGACATTTCTTTAGCCCTTACTTACCCTGTGTCAGACACTGTGCCCAGCACCTGACTATTTTAATCTTGCATCTACCCTGTAAAGGTAGGTACTATGACTATTTCCATTTTACAGATAAGTAAACAGAAACTCAGACATTATGTGTCTCCTGATGGAAAAACATACCATCTCCGGTGAAGAAAGCTGGACCCAAAACAAAACACCTGAATCTAATCAAGCATTTGATACCAATTCAAAGGGAATATGACACTGAGACAAAGGACTCAGTGCCTTCAACAAATACATTGCAAGAGGGAAAAGGGAGTAGAGAGAAAGAGATGGAGGGGGAAGATTTTAAAGGGACCCAACACACACTATTATGTGTGGACCTTATCTGGATTCTATTTCATATAAACTAATCCAATTGTAACATTTATGAGAAAATTAATGCTGACTGGATATTTGATAGTACCAAGGAAATAGTGGGGTTTTTTAAGGTGGAATAATATCAAGGTTATGTTTTAAAAGAGTCCTTATCTGCTAGAAGTGTTACTAAAATACGGATAACATGGTATGAGAGGATGGTAGATAGGAGAAGAGTAACAGATACAAAACCGTGAGTTGATGATTGTTGATGGTAGATGATGTATACATAATGATTTACTGTACTTTTTTCTAATTTTATACATGTTTGAACCTTTCTATAAACCTCCCCTAGAGATCAGTTTATATGCTCACATGTCTTATCTACCTTCTCTTCTTTTACCTGAAACCAGGTTTCTTCTGAGCTCCTCAAACTTGAAAATAGTTTTCGTTTCATTTACCAAAATAACCCTTAAGCTTTTCCCCTTCAGTATAATGGTACCCCTGGAAAAGAATCAGCAAGTGACCCACCTACAAAGTCAATAAATTAAGAGTCTTTGTTTAAGTTAATGTAATCTTTCTTTTCTTCCTACAAATACAGCTTTTCTAATGGATTTTGGTGAGTGTTTGTAGATCATTCACTGCCTAAGAGAGAAGGAAATCAGAGATTTTTAGCTCAAGTGCTGGAAGTCACTGTTAAATCCACATCAATCAGAAGGAAAAAGTGCTCTGGAAATTTGAACAGAGGTACACATGAAAATAAGCACACACTTCTTTTCTGCCTGAGTGTGCTGCCTGTGATGCAATCTCCCAGATGAAAATAACTCAGTCCATGAACAGGTGGCCATTTTGTCACTTTGGAAAAGAAATTAATACAATATTTTAAAATTAACAGTGTTCTGGGAGCATCATGTGTTTACCAAATAAAGCAGCACCTTCTCAGGGTGGGCCATTCATGGTAGATTTAAATTCAGTGTCTTCATAACAAACTCAAAGTCAGTAGTCTGGTTTCACTGATAGTAGTGATAACATTGGGCTCACTGGCAGTTTGCTTCTGGGGAAGTCTCTAGGGGGCCCCCAGGCTGAGATGACTTGACAGACCCTAAGCAGGCAGGGATGGCTTCACAAATGCAGGACAGGTGCCAGGAGAACCCGGCTTTGGGAATGAAGGTTCTGACATCCACACCCTAAACCCTGCTGCTTCCTAAGTAAAAGATTTGCATTGTCATTTTCTGTTTGACTTTCGGGGAAAAAAAAAGAAAAAGTAAGTACTGAAGTAGAATGCTAGCCTAGTATAGTGGGTAAACTTGTGTTTGGGGGTTCAAATCTTGTTATTTGCCACTTATTACCTATTTAACCACAGCATGTTACGTTAACTACTATGAAACTCCGTATCTGTAAATAGGTGATAATTTAAAATAGTGTCCTCAGCAATTTATTCTGAGTATCATACAAGTTTCAACATGTGGAATATATAACATAGTAGCTAACAAGAACCAGCATTCAGGAAATGTTAGTGTCAAAAGACAAAATTACAAAAATTAATAGATCAAATTGGCTTTTATTATCCATTGATGAATTGGGTCAGTCTCTATTCCACAAAATAGAATGAAAACTCCCATTGGGCAAGAGCAAAAAGGTGGGTTTTGTAAAGTAGAAACAAGCAAATAAAACAACAGGGGAAAAAAAGCTGATTGGTTAACCTCAGGTTACTTCAGGTTACATTTTTGTATGAATTACAGCAGAGGAGACTTGCTTATTATGCTGACTTACATAGACTTGAATCTCTCATTTTCAGAAGAACTGATCTGTTTGGGAATCTCTGCTTCCTTGAAGTTTCAGTTTGATTATGTAGCATTTAGGATTAGTGACTCCATTTCGGTTTGGTCTGGTCTGTTGGGGCCCAGTGTAGGAGCTCAATCCAAAACAATGGCACCCTATAATTCTGCTTAACATTAGTTTCTGGTCTGTTTTTAACAGAGCGAGTGGATGAATTGAATATTACAATAATTCTCCTACAAAAAAGGAGGAAGGCATTATTACTACCCTAATATTCCAGTTCTATAGATCTTTCACATTAATTTTCTCAGTCCCAACTATCCTGGAACTTCGACAGGGAAGGTCTTATTTTTGCTGTTGTCCTGACAAGGACACTGTGTAACAGAGAAGTAAATGCTGTCATTCAGAATCCCATGGTCAGCTAGTGGCAGAGGTAAGGTAGAAATGGAATATCTTTTGACTCTCAGTTCGATGCCCTTTGTTTCAGACCATACCTGTTTTTCTACCTTTTAGGAAAGTGCCAAGTACTTTTTTTTTTTTTTTTTTTCAATTTGACTGCCTTTTCTTGCCTCAAGAAGAACAAAACTCCACCAAGCTAGAAAGATTAGGTAACTGTCACTTTTGGGTTTCATGAATAAGAGGCCAAGAAATAGTTTCCTTGTCTGCATAGCTCTCCTGCTAGAGGCTACATACATACACATATATACACGTGCTATATGGTTAAATAGGTAATAAGTGGCAAATAACATATGCATATTCATATAGACAAAGACAATATTATGTGATAAATATATAAATGTAAAAATAAATGAAAGGGAGGCTTAGATTGTTACTATTAAAAAACTTTCAGTCATGTGCTGCGTAATGACACTTTGGTTAACTGCATGTGGTCCCATAAGAGCATAGCAGTGTATTTTTACTGTACTTTTCTATCTTTAGACACACAAATATTTACCATTGTGTTACAACTGCCTGCAGTATTCAGTACAGGTTTGTAGCCCAGGGACAACTGGCTGTACAGATAGCCTAGGTGTGCAGTGACTATATCATCTAGGCTGGTGTAGGGATATCCTCTCATGTTCTCTATAAGCAATCACCAAAAAGACATTTCTTAGAATATTTCTCTATCATTAAGTGAGGCATGACTGTGTTTAGAGCAGCGTTTAACTAAGCAAAGAAAAATTCCAAAGAAGGAATCTGGATCACAGTTTGCTGTTCTATCATGGGTGTGAGTAGAGTGTGTCTGGAGATTATGTGGGAACTGAGTTTTCTGTGACTGGTTGTGATTCCATAGATCACAGGGTGTCCCATGGAGCTGATCCCCCTTCATTCATTGAAGCTTCTTCACAGGTGTGGGAACCAAGCAGGAACATAACTGTTCGTGTTCAAATTTTTTTTTTTCCTGCCTCAGATTTATTTGTACAAATAGCACAGAGGACCCCAGTCCCATGCAGAAAGAAGCCCAGAGGTCACACCGGTCCTTTTGTCCTCATGTTGGCAGACAGATGCCTCTACTCTGGAATCTTCATGGGGGCCTGGGCACCTTTGGAAGCCTGAGATGGAACTGAAGCTGGAGCTGTAGGTAAAGCTGAACACTGGGCCTTGGGTTGATCCTTGGCCTTGGCCTTTGGTCGCCAGAGCCGGAGACCCTTGGCAATGTGGACACAAGCATGCTTCCCAAGCTGGGGGTAGGCACCACGGACAAGTCAACTGCGCTTGCAGTTGGCACCCTTAGGGACCTTGATCTTAACCTCCTTGGGCTTTACGAGGGTCTTGATAGCTTGAGCAATGCACTCATGACCTTGGCACTGTTGGTCTGCATCTTCTTCAGGCCTTTCTTGTTATGCTTCTTGGCAAAGCACCTCAGGCCCTTCTTGTTGTATATCTTGGCAAACTACATGTTCCACAGGAACTTAGGATCTATCCCTTCAAGAGATTCATATCTTTCTGATTGGGTTTCTTAATGTCATTTCTGTGCCACTTTTGGGTGTAGTTGTGTGTGGTGTGCCTCTTGGACTTGGCCATGTCTGCACCATGACCCGTGGCTGCTGAAGCCAGGTGCTGTTCATGTTCAACTTAGAACCATTCCAAAGAGTGTATCAAAATGGACCACTGCAGTTTATGCTGAACAGACTGGGAGTGAAAATTTTGATTGGAACCATCCACTTATTCAACAGTTAGACCTTGTAGCTTCAACCCCCCATTAGCTACCCAAAGCTACTTTTAGAGTGTTACCTATAGCAATCTATAAAATAAAGCCACAAGTTAGGAGGCACCAAGATGCTAAGAGCAGCCAGTCTAACTGGAAAGAGGGAGAGAGAGAGAGAGAAGATGGAGGGCACACAGTGCAGAAGTAAGAGCTCTCTCTATATAACTCAACAGCCTGTGGAAGTATCACCAATACCGTGGTACACAATAGAACACCAACAAATGTTTCATGTGCTGCCAAAGTGATCTTAGAGCTGAAAGAGACCTAAGGAAGTGATTACCTCTTTAATAAGTCTTTCAGTTACCAAGCCCTACCTGAATCCACTTTCTCTGCTGGTCCTCACTGAACCCAGCATGTTCCTTCTTTTATAGCATCTACAATACTTTATTATAAGATTGATCATGTTTTTCTCTGCTGCCCTAAACTATATAACCTCTTGAGGGCAAGCACTATGCCTAATTTATACCCAGTTTCTATGCTGAGCATGCAATTGTAACTCAGAAATGATCTGTGCAACGAACGGATGACCAGTGAGCCTGAGACATCAAGAAAGGTGTACTAGGTCCAAGATGCTGGGTTTTTAAAAAACTGGTGGAGGGAGAGAAGAAATATAAATGGCAGAAAACCATTTATATTTTATAAAGAACTCCATCAAAAAGGTTAAAATAATTAATGTCTAAAGTGACAAGCTTCAACATTTTGTAAAGGGTGACCTATGAAATAAAGTCTCTCTTTTCTAACTTTTCTGTCTTTTCATGTGCTGCTTTCCCCCATCCTTCAAAGTCTCCCCTCTCTTAGGTATATGTACCTCTCTTTCGACATTTTCTGTCTCAGAAGGAACACAAATACTGATACTTCTCCTCCCATGCCAGGGAAGACATTGTTAATTGATTATGACTGTTTCATATAGAGTTAGCCAGCCTCACAATATTTCCCATGAAATACTGAGCTTCAGGTAGCCATCAGCAATGAATCTGGGTTTGCTCATAAAATAAAACATATATACCCTCTTAGAGGAGTATGTGTAAGCTCCTCAAGGTCAGGGACTATTTTCCTGTGCACCACTGAAAAACCACAGAACCTTGGCAGAATGCCACAGAGTAGGCACTGGGCAAGTATCACATGAAAGAATGTATGAACATACCTACATGTCACAACAACAGCAGAAATGAGATGACCTGAACTTGGCCATGTCTTAATTTCTAGTTTTCCCATGTCTTCTCCTTCACTATTAAATAAAAACATAGATAATTTAAATCAGATTGGAATATACAGTCATATCCATAAACTTCCAGTACAATTATTTGCTTCATAATTTTTTCTAAGGAAGCTCTCTTTTTTGGGCCACTTTATAAAAATATTTTAAAAGGAAGCTTTATGTCAAAGTCACACATAGAAAACCAGTATCCCTTGCCAAAAACAGAGGGGAATCATAAAAAATAAAAGTAATGAAAACAAACAGAGGTCTGGGTACCATCTGAAAATTATATCATGACAACCACTGATAAGCATAGGACAGGCATTTTAATGTGGTAGTGAGGCTGGGTGCCCGAAGCTCAGTGGTTAGGGCGCTGGCCACATACCCCAGGTCTGGCAGTTCAAACCCGGCCTGGGTCTGCTTAAAACAATAACAACAACAACAACAACAACAACAACAACAGCAACAAAATATCCTGGTGTTGTGGCAGGTGCCTGTAGTCCCAGCTACTTGGGAGCTTGAGGCAAGAGAATCACTTGAGCCTAAGAGTTTGGTAGAGCTGTGATGCCACAGTGCTCTACCAAGGGCAACACAGTGAGACTCCATCTCAAAAAAAAAAAAAAAGAAAGAAAGAAAAAGAAGAATGTGCTAGTGAACTGTATGGCTTGAGTTAGAATCTTGACTCTGCCAATACCTGGCTGTGTGATCACAGGTTAAGAACCTTTCTGAGCCTCACCTTCCTCATCTTTGATATGAGGCAGAACAATAGTTCCTATCTCGCAGGTCGTGAGAACTAAATGAGTTAATCCGTGTAAATGGCTTGGTACATAGAAAGTGGCTTGGTACATAGAAAGTACCCAATAATGAAGCCAATTTACAGCTTTCAGAAAGCTATAACCCAATTATAGCCCAAGAAGAAGGGGAAAAAGGAGAGGGAGGTGAGGCGGGAAGGGGATGGAGGGAGGGTAATTGGTGGGAACACACCTACGGTGTATTTTATAAGGGTACATGTGAAATTTACTAGGTGTAGAGTATAGATGTCTTAACACGATAACTAAGAAAATGTAAGTGAAGGCTATGTTAACCAGTTTGATGAAAATATTTCAAATTATATACATGAAAAAGCACATTGTACCCCATAATTGCATGAATGTACACAGCTATGATTTAATTTTAAAAATGTCAAAAAAGCGAAAGTACTCAATAAAAGTTAGTGCCCCAACAAAACTGTATCCAGCAACATATACAGAAGCTTATACACCATGACCAAGTGAGATTTTTCCCTGAAATGTAAGACTGGCTTAATGTTATCATTTAGAAAATGATAACCATTTTTTAAAAAATGACTAACTGATAAAATCAATTAATAAACCATATCAATAGAACAAAGGTCAAAAAACCACAAGATCACCTCAATACACAGAAAAAATGCATTTTATAAAATCTCACGCCCCCTCATGATAAGAACACTAAGAAAACCTGGAAATAGAGAGCACCCTTGACCTGACAAAGAGCAACTACAAAAACCCTTAGCTAACATTAGACTTAATGGTGAAAGAATGGTTGCTTTTGTCCTGAGATGAGGAACAAGACAAAGAAGCCTGATCTCACCCTTTCTATTCAACATCGGACTGGAGGTTCTAGCCAAGGTAATCAGGCAAGAAAATTAAATAAATGTATCCAGATTAGAAATGAAAAAGTAAAACTATTTCTATTTGCAGATGACATATACTGCATATAGAAAATTCTAAAATAAATCCACTAAAATTTATCCACTAAAATTTATTAAAATGAACAAGTTCAGCAAGTTTGCAGATACACTGCACAAAATTCAATTGTATCTCTATACGGTAGCAACATGTGATCAGAAAATTAGGAAAAGAAAAATAAAAAAAGGAAAAAATTAGGAAAACAATTCTATTTATAATAGCATCAAAAAATATAATACATACAAATAAATTTAACAAAGTAAGTGCAAAATATACACTACAAAACATTGTTTTAAAAAATAAAGTCTTGGCCGAGCATGGGGGCTCCTGTAATCCTAGCACTCTGGGAGGCTGAGGCAGTGGGATTTCTTGAGCTCACGAGATTGAAACCAGCCTGAGCCAGAGCAAGACATCATCTCTAAAAATACCTGGGTGTTGTGGCAAGTGCCTGTAGTCCCAGCTACTTGGGAGGCTAAGGCCTGAGAATGGCTTGAGCCCAAGAGTTTGAGGTTGCTATGAGCTATGACACGACAGCACTCTATCTAAAAGGTGACAAAGTGAGACTCTGTCTCAAAAAAAAAAAAAAAAAAAAAAAAATCGAAAGCCTAAATAAATGAAAAGATATCCCATGTTCACAGACTGGAAGATATAATACTATGTATTAAGATAGCAATGCTCCCCAAATCGATCTACAGATCTACAGATTCAACACACTCTCTGCCAAAGTCTCAGTGTACTTCTTTGCAGAATTTCATAAAATTAATATGGAAATTAAAGAGACCCACCCAGGGTAGCCAAGATAATCTTGAGGGGGAAAAAAAATGGAAGACTCAAGTTTCTTTCAATTTCAACACTTATCTACAAAGTTACAGCACTCAAAACAGCATAATATTGGCATAAAGATGGACAGTAAACAATGATCAGTGGAACAGAACTAAAAATCTAGAAACAAACTTCACATTCATGATAAATTGATTTTGACAAGGGTACTGAGACAATTCAATGGAGAAAGAATACTCTTTTCAACAAATGGTGCTAGGGCAACTGAATAGCCACATGCATAAGAAAGAAGGTAAACCCTTACCTCCCATCATGTTACAAAGTTATTTAAAATGAATCAGAGACCTCTGTAACAACTAAAACTATAAAAATTTTAGAAGAAAACATAGGAATAAATCTTTGTGACCCTGAATTATGTAATAACACTAAAAATACAAACAAAATAAAAAATAAACCAGACATTATCAAAATTAAAAACTTCTGTTTTTCGGCTCGGCATCCATAGCTCAGTAAGGGCGCCAGCCACATACACCAAAGCTGGCAGATTCAAGCCCAGCCCTAGCCTGCTAAACAACAATGACAACTAACTATAACCAAAAAATAGCCAGACATTGTGGTGGGCACCTGTAGTCCCAGCTACTCAGGAGGCTGAGGCAGGAGAATTGCTTAAGCCCCAGAGTTCAAGGTTGCTGTGAGCTGTGATGCCACAGCACTCTACTGAGGGTGACATAGAGAGACTCTGTCTCAAAATAAATAAATAAATAAATAAATACATAAATAAAAATAAAAACAAACAGAAACTTCTGTGCTTCAAAGGACACCATCAAGAAAGTGAAAGACAATCCACAAAACAAAAGAAAATATGTGCATATCATTATATATGGTAAGTACTACGTGTACACAATATATAAAGAATTCTTAAAGCTCAACAATACAAAGACAAATTACTTAATTTTAAAAGCAAAGGATCTGAACAGACCTTTCTCCAAAGATACATACACATACAAATAGCCAATAAGCACATGAAAAGATTAATATTTTTAGTCATTAGGGAAATGTAAAACAAACATGCTACAACTTCACACCCATTAGGATGGCTATAATAAAAAGCACACAGAATACAAATGTTGGCAAGGATGTGGAGACATTGGAAATACCATTGCTAGTGGGAATGCAGAATGGTACAGCTACTTTGGAAAAAAGATGGGCAGTTCCTCAAATTTTTAAACATAGAATTATCATATGACCTACTAACTCCATTTCTAGATATAACCCCAAGAGAGATGGATACACACGTCCACACAAAAACTTGTATGTGGATATTCATCGCATTATTTGTAATAGTTTAAAAGTGGAAATAACTCAAATGTCCATCAACTGATAAATGAATAAATAAAATGTGACAGTTCCATATGATAGAATATTATTCAGCCATAAAAAGGAATGAAGTACTGATACTTTCCACAACATGGATGAACCTTGAAAACACTATGTTAAGGGAAATAAATCTGTCACAAAAGAGCCCATATTGTACATGTCCACAACAGGAAAATCTACGGAGACATAAAGCAGATTTGGACTGTGGGGGTTAGAGAAATAGGTGGTACTGCTAAATGCCACGAGGTTCTTTATGGGGTGCAGAAATGCTCTAAAATCGACTGTAATTAGGATTGCACAACTCTGCAAATAACACTAAACATCACTGAACAGTATGTTTAAAATAGGAGAATCGTACAGTATGAGAGTTGCATCTCAATAAAACTATTATCAGAAAATCTTAGTATTTTTATCATTACTTTTGGGAAATTTGGGGTATAACATAGCAGGAGGGGTACCAAGAGAGCTGGGGATGGAGCAGGAGCCTGGGGAGTATGGGGATTACTACTCCTATTAGCAGAGACTGTAGTGAGCAAAAATCAAGAATGGGCAGTGGGAGAGAAAGAGAATGCTATGGACATACCCACGCTACCCCACCGAGGGGACCCCTCAACTGCAGGATGAAACGGACCACCATGAGACACCACTGAAACCAGCCTGCTTGGTCCTTCCCTCTTCCTGTTTTTGTTTGGTGGGGGACTGCCCCACCCTGATGATAAAACTCTCTGAGGTAGGTGGGGATGGGCTGTGAGGTTTAGAATGAGAGGTAGACTCCCTCTCCTACTGACTAGAGAAGAGAAGGGACTTGTACACACTCACTTGGCTGGTCAGGGGACTTATCAGCTCACATGGCAACTTCTGGAGAAGACAAGGGAACACAATACAATAACTAGTATGACAAAGCTTAAAAGAAAAAGAATACTTCTAAGAAAGAAAGAAAAAAAGAGCTCTAATTCTGGAACAAAACAAAAAGCCACACAAGAAAGAAAATACAATCAAAGGATGTTACTTGGCAAACTTGTGATCATCATTTACATATCTTAATAATGCAGATGCTTTCAACATGATTTAGGTTAAAATAGAGCTCTTCCTATGCCAGGCGATCAGGGCAGGGGAGGGAGGCGGATAGTTTAAGAAAGTACAATCATCCATCACGGCAGAAGCAAACAGACAAGATGCAGAATGGATAAATCAAGAAACAGCAGCACAAGCATATTATTTGGAGCACTGGAGGAGCTAGTGGAAGGGACAGCAGCAGCCTATAGGCTAAGGCAAGGTGGGCTCTGGGTGGTTGTTTTTTATTCAGTCTTTCGATACTATTTGATTTTTTAAAAGCATGTACATGTATTGCTTTGATCCAAATTTAATAATTTACCTTAAAAGACAACAACCCAAGGCCTCCTTGCCAGCAGTTCAGACATCCAGCGAGTACTGACTGGCAAGGCAGTCTTTACTGCATCTGTCCTGGGATCAGAGGCCCTGTCACCTGCAGCTTCTCTCCACACTGAGGACTTTGAGGTCAGAGCAGAGAAATATAAGCCTCAAATTGAGCTTCTGGAGAAGGCCTACCCTCCTGTTGCTTATAAAGAGGCAAAGAAAAGGATCTCAGGGGGGCTAAGGGCCTCGCCACTTCATTTGCTGTTTTACTCAGGTGCTTCCTGTGTTGGCAGAGTTGAGGAGGCCTTTCCGGTGAAACCAACCAGATACCAGCAGCTTGGGGACAGGCCCCCGTCCTCTCCGGAGGGAAGGCCATACCACTCGAGATAGCTTGCTGATTTGCTCCTGTTGGTCCCTTGCCAGGCGATCACATGAGGGACACCAAAGTGACTTGTAACCCCAAGAGACAAGCGGCCTCCAGAGGCACCTGCTGAAACTCAGAAAGGGAAGCCACAGTATCTGCTGTGGATACAGATGGTGAGACTTCAGGCTTGGTCTTCAGATCGGAGCATGTAGACCTCAGCTTCATCAACATGAAACTGAAGTTCTTCTGAACATGCCTCAGTCTGAAGACTAAAAGGCCCAAATCACAAGTCATTCACTCTAAAAGTGTAAATTTCTCTGTCTGTACAATAGGGAGGTTGGCGTAGTAATAGTTCTCTCTCAACCGTGATGTCAAAACCTGCACTGTGAAGGTTGTTATGGGTTACTCTTGATAAATAACGGTTTAAATACTGAGGTAATCCTAGCACTCTGGGAGGCTAAGGTGGATGGATTTCTGAGCTCAGGAGTTTGAGACCATCCTCAGCAAGAGTGAGACTCCATCTCCACTAAAAATAGAAAAACTAGCCAGGCGCGGTGGTGAGTACCTGAAGTCTCAGCTATTCATGAAGCTGAGGCAAGAGAATTGCTTGAACCCAGGAGTTTGAGTTTGCTGAGTGATGATGCCACAGCACTCTACCCAGGACAACACAATGAAACTCTCTCTCTCTGTTTTTTGTGTGTTTTTTTTTTTTTTTTTTTTGTGAGACTGTATCTCAAAAATACATACATACATACATACTGAGGTGTGCAAAACAGATACTTTGTATTATTTGTGAGGCAAGGGTTGAAGATCCCCCCATAATATCACCTGCATGTTCAACAAGAAGAACTGCAGAGGGTAAAGCTGAAGCAGTGGCTGCAGGGCGTACGTGTTGAGTGCGTCGACATTGTCCATCACATGGAGTAAAACGACAACGAAACCAACCAGGTAAGAATCACTAGACTTGAGCCTCTCTCTAAAGCAAATGGCTATAACTACAGTTGGGACATTTCATCTAAAGGGCTTCCTTACGGACCCTGGAACCATCCAGTATGGCCAAGACACACAGGGCATCATAAACCTGTGTGATGACATTCTTGTTTTGTGCCTTTGCTCAAACTATCTCTACTCCCTTGTGGATCTGCATTTCTCTGAATTCACATAGCACTCAGTCTAGAGTTCACAATTTCCTGCTGCATTATAAACTTACATGTTGAATCACCAAGGATGCCACAGATCTTTCTTGAGTTTGACCCAGAGCAACCAGCACAGAGCAGGTACATACCAGGCACCACTTGCTTAATTAAAACGTGGGAATGATTTTGTTGAATGCATGAGCCAATGACCAAAATACATGTCTTCTGGTTTAAAAAAAGGTGAGGGGGGAACAAGTTAAAATACCATGGTTCTCTAAGGCTCCACATTATAGCCAGCCTTATTACTATAAGAATTTGAGGAGAAGTCTATAGGAAATTCTTCTGCCACACAATTTCCACCCCAAACCATAAGAGGCAGGTCCCCATTTTCCTTTTGCTTATGAAAATCTAACAGATTGAAGGCTGAGAGCTGATGTCCAGTTTTAAATTCTTGTCTCACCATTCATACATGACCAGAACCAGTCTTAAAGCATCACATTTTAAAAGCACAAATAATTCTCAGGTATCCCTTCAGTTAACACTGTTATTTATTGAGTGTCTTCAATGAGGGTTAGTCTTGGTGATCTGCTTTGATTTCCACTGGGTCTTCACTACTTAGACAATTCTCTCATTCATCCTCAGCTGATTTCTTATTCCACCCACAGAGGCAGCTGTTCCAAACTCCAGACGTCCCCTGAGTTTCCTAACCAGTCCATCTCCCTTACTTTCTGTAGAGGACTTCTCTGCCCACCTGACTGAGAAAACAGACCATATTATATGGACATACTAAACAACCCTCCATTCCTCCTAGAGACAGAAGTCTGAGAACCACTGCTCTACAATGACCTAATGATGATGTAAACGCCAAATCAAAAGGCCTGCTGCTGACTTCATCACTGGGTCTCTCTCAGGCGTCTCACAGTGCAGGTCCTGTTTACTCTTCTCTCTCGCTGTGCTGAGTTGCCATAAGTCTAGCAAAATGCGACTCAACCAGAATGGTCTCTGTGAGAAACTCTTAAACTCAAGCTCTGCCTTTCCGAAACAATCTTTTTTCTTTTTTTTCTTTTTTTGCAGTTTTTGGCCGGGGCTGGGTTTGAACCCACTACCTCCAGTATATGGGGCCAGCGCCCTACCCCTTTGAGTCACGGGTGCCACCCCCGAAACAATTTCTTTCAAGAATTTGCACCCCGTTCATTTTTTTCCTCTATTGTCAAGGCCCAAGAAGTATGGCAGATCACACACAGCCTTCGGCAAAATGGCCATGCCTAGGAAGCCAGTATCCCAACTCTGCATCCTGGGAGGCGTCCCACACCCACTGACTGAATTCTGAAGTGTCTTTGTGCAAACAAGGCCATCCAGGGGCCTTGATTGACAGACTCTGTAAATCACAAAGTGCCTTTTAGTTTCCTGTTGGCATGACAGTACAGAGAAGCCACAGATTTGTCTTCTTAAATAGGCACACAATACATAATTAATAAACTGTTCCTTAGGAATGGAGGGACTTATCCAAAAGAGCCACACATTCAGGGGCCTCCTTCTCTATTCCATGGCCTTTTCTTCTCAGATTGGGATGAATAAACATTACCTCATCCCTGGGCTTCCATGATTGACAGGAAAGGTGACAAGTTGGCAGACTGCTTTCCATTACTCAATTTTTTAAATCAGAGAGGTAGCAGTTGGCTTAAAGGCACACAGCAAGTCCTAAGTCACACTGCACTGCTCTTCCTTAGAAGCAAAGCAGTCTCAACATTTTTGGTCAGTTGCAAAATGCTGAACGCATGTAGAGGAAGAGGTCCTTGGTCAGCATGTGTTGAAATGTGAGAATTGCTCTGGGTTTCTTATGCTCAGTCTAGTTCCTCCACCTTCTCCCTGCCAGTTCAAGTTCTACCCACTTTCCATGGTGCTACTTAAGAGCACCTCCTACCTGGAACCCTTATGATCTTCCTTTGGCCGGCAAACCTAGGGCTCAGAGACACTCTTCCTTCACAAAAGCAAAATCCAAGAAAGCTCTGGAGGTGGAGGGGTTGGTAAGAACTAAGGGTTGGCTACATATATGAGCCAAATTCTTATGTGATTAATACATTATAACAATAAATAAAAATATAAATATAATAGTACTTACTATGTGCTTAGCACTCTGCTTGGCACTTTCATGCATCTTTCAGGCATCATTCCCAAGATGTTCCCGCTCTCCCTCCCCCATCACAGCTGGTCTCCACCCCTTCCCACCACCTCCACCACTGCTGCAGGGGCCATCCTCTGGATCCTAGACATAGCTTAGCTCCTCAGAATGACAAGACCAAAGGCCTTTCACAAAGACTCCAATGAGGTGACTGATGTCTGGATTTGTCAACTACAAGTGAATAATTAATACTTGCCAGTAAAGAAATAGACTCATTGTTATGGTGGCCACATGGAGGCTACAAAAGGCCATTTTGTGAAGCTCTTGGTGGACCCCTGGGGCCAACAGTGGTCCAAAGAAGCTTCTTTGAGAGTGTAGTCCAACCCCTAAATGTGGGGACTAGAGCACTGTTGTGCTACTTTCCGGGAGCACTGTTCCCAATGTTAATTAGCTCATTGCCTATTCATCACCTAATTTGGCTTTCTGATCAATGACAGCAGCAGAGGCCCACTGAACTCCCCAAAGGGTGCGATTTACCAGCAGGGACAAGCAGTGTGCTCCCGAGGCTTTTTATCATTTTTAAAATTCATGTCTATTTCCTTCTCTGGGCCAGCCTCTGATTTGAGTAAAACTCTTCAACCATACTGGATTATATATCCCACTACTTGGCCTGACGCCTAAAGCAAGTTTTTCCCTTTTCATTTTCCAGCAGGGACTATAGCCTTGGGTGCTACAGAACCGGTCAAAACTGGCTACAAAATATAATAAAGCAGCTTAGTGAGCAGGGAGCTAATACCCCCAGCCAGAGGCTCAGTGTGCAGACTAGCTACAGGCACTGGCTTTGTAAGCAAAAACACCACTCTTCTTGCGGCCTAATAACTGCCCTGGAAGATGGTAGCCAGCATGAACGAGTAACTAACTCTATGCAGCAAAGTGAGTAACTTTCTATAGTAGAATTTCACATCCCACAAGTAGACACTGGATGCTCAAGAAATGCCCCTTCTAGTGACAGTAACCTCTGACCAGTTACACACACACACACACACACACACACACACACACAGGTGTACACTCCTATAGTACTCCTGCCCTCAGGGCCAAAGCTGCCTGTGCCAAATACAGAACTGTCAGCTGCTAGATACTGTCATTTCAGGGAGCAGCTCTCCAAAAGAGCTCCCTAGCTCTCCACTTCCACTTCCAGCCCACTATCTGAAATTCCACCAGTAGAAATAGCAAATATTTCTATTGTTTCCCATTAAAATGCTTCCATCCACTGTTTCCTTTCAAATGATTTCTAAGGCACCTGCCCTACATCAAATGGGAAATTCTTTGTATTCCCATTTTGTATTTTAGCTGTTTTTCAAGATAAACACATTCACTGGCTCCTTCCTTGAAAATGATTTTGACACTGGAGAATGGGGGCAGGGCAAGGCCCTGTACAGAAGTGGAGGTGGGAAGCATCAGGGAGGGCCACGGGTGGGGGGGGGGCGGGGGGGGTGTCTCATGGTGGAGAAAACCACCTTCGAGGCCTTCACAAGCCTGCCCAGGATATGGATCTCCAGGAGCTGACAGCCCAGGGCTCCTGGCACAGTCAGTGTCCACAGTAAGGTGAGACCAACTGCCCTAAATGGGACACAGGCAGGAGGTGGAAAATGAGAACAGGGCCACAGACTCTGCTGATTTGTCCCCACAGCCTGAAGGACTGCCCCAGTCTCAGTGCCCACACTGTGAAGAAAGAACACCCCACAGCTAGCAGGAAAACATCCTTGCTCCATTCCTGGCGTAGCTGAAGGGCAGCTGCTGACTGATCAGTCCCTGGTGAGTGATTCCACTGTGCTGGGGAAAGCAGACAGGCAATGGTCAAAGTTAGATCCCCTGGACTGGGGAGGACACCTGGGCAGTCGTCCTTTCTAGCAGGGTTCTCGGTAGAGCGAATCCTCCTTCTGTGAAACTATGCTACCTGTTCCGGTTCCCAAACACAGAACACCTCCATCTCTTTCTTTGGACACAGGTGGGCTGTACTTGGGGGTGGGGGAACGGTAGGTCTGTCTTTAAAAGAAGAAGCCCTAAGAGATAGAAAGGCATCTTCCTGATTCTTCAGAGCTCAGGAAAACCCACCCTTTCCCTCAGGGAGCCAGCCCACTCATCCCCTTCTTCCTACCTCTTGCCTGCCCCCAGCCAGCAGGAAGAGCGATGCTAGGGTAGGCCAGAATACTTCAAAGCGGGTTTGAGGTGCCACCTCTCCCATAAAAGCCTTGCACCCCCAAACATCGCGGATGCGTCCTTCGCCCCACCCATCTCACGTTCACCGCAGAGCGTCGCGTGCCCGCGGCGACTGCCGCGCTGGCCTGGGCGGATCTCGGCTTTTCCTGGACCTAGTGTAGGTGATGTTGGCCGCGGTGGCAGAGGCAGGGGCCTGTGCTCTGCAGTACCTGGACGCGGGGGTGTCGCCGCTGCCCGGGCTACTGCCGCTGCAGTTATGTCTGGTCCCCGAAATTAGCACCGCCTCCTCTCCGGCCGGCGGCTCCGGCCCAGGCCGCGCACCTGCTGCAGCTGTAGCTGCCACCGGGCCGGAGCTCCACGATGCGCCCGCGCCACCCGGCACAGGGTCCGCGCTGCGGGGCCCTCAGTGGGCCGGAGGGGAACAGGGGCCTCGAGGGGCCAGAGGCTGGGCCTCCGGGGGATTCCGGGGGCCTCCAGGCCGTGCAAGCCCGGGAGCGCCGCCGAGCGCCCCCCGCGGACTGGGAGAGGGGGAGAGGCGCATCCTCAGGGCCGCATCCCGGTCCCCAGAAGCAGTCCGGTGCCCGTGCCCGGCGGAGGCCTGCGAGCCCCGCTTACCTAGATACGCGGCAGGTCCAGAGGAGGGGCCCGAGGCGCCGGCAGTGCCCCCGCCGGGGCTCAGGATGCTCTGCGGGCTCCGCGCCGCCGGCCGCCGCGCTCGGCCCCGCCCCCGCCCCGCCCACCGCCCGCGCGGCTCCTCCTCCCCCGGGGCCCGCCCCCTTCGCGTCTGTCACACAAAGAGCAGGAAATGGCTGCGGCTGGGGGCTCTCGGGGCGCCCCTTGGTGCGGCCGTGGCGTCTATGATTCTCACGCACCTCGGGCTTGCAAGGCCGCTCAAGTCCCGTCCCCCAGCCCTAGAGCGGCAAGTCGCCCTGCTCGGAAGGTGAAAAGGGAGGGAGGGCTTACGACACAGCCCCCATCACCAGGGAACCGCACCTGCAGCGGAAGGTCGGACGCTTCGGCCCTGTTAGATGCCCTTGGCTTCACATTATTTTCCAAGTGTCATTTATGTACCTAATCTTTATTGATCGCCTATTTTGTTCCAACCACCGTGCTAGAACCGGGATATTCCCTGGTGTACAAAACACAGGATCCCGGCCCTCTTGGAGCTTATTATCTACCAAGAGAGATGGACATAAATAAACCTGCCAACATCCAGTCAAAGCTGAGGAAAGTTCCGCGAGGGGAGTGAGCAGGGTGAAGTGACAGAAGACACAAGTGGGGGACACAGGGACCCTCCACAAATTGAGACTGGCCCCTCCTGCTGCTTCTTCACTCAAGAATAACTTCTACTCCCTTTCCGTCCCCTGGAACAGAATCCCTGAAGCTGCCAAGTCTCTTTCTTTTTCAGTGGCCCGCCTCATCTTCATTCCAGGAAGAATTGCCCAAGGGTCAAAAAGGTGACGGGGAGCACTTCTCAGCACAGCCCAGGGCTAGGAAGGAACTGAGCGGGACAGATGCCTTTCTCTTCAAGGGTTATCTGCCATTTAGAGCTCTTGGAAGATTTAGCGCTCTTTGAAGAAACAATTCTCATTGAGATGCAGCCTGGTGGGCCTTCAGACCAGGCTAAATCAGGCTGAATCAAATCTTTACCTGAGACATCCAAGCAAATAACTTTACCCCTCTGCCCCCAGGAGGTCACCATATGGTAAGGTAGGCAATAATAGTTGGCCTTCTTAACTCACAGGGGAAATAATTTGAAACCATTTGAGACTTTCTGAGGTGTATATAGATATAAGAGATAAAGTCTTGTTATAAGGGAAATTTTCTGAAATGGTTACCTAGAGCCCACACATTTATTATTAATCTCTCAGTCCCTATTAAGGGCTATTTATAGAGGAGCCACATTATTCAAGTGTCAGCAGAGGACTTGTGGAAGTCTTTGCCCTCACTGATCTCACATCATTTCCCAAATACTCAGAATTCAGGATCATTTGTTGGTTTGATGTTAAATCAGTCATTCCGATTCAAATTGCTATTTCATAAAATATGACTTTTATATACGCACATTTTATATGCATACGTTTCTGTTCCTGATGCTGTGTGAGAAGCTGTGGAGGTGTTTGTGGAGGATGGGTTTATAAATGGAACTAAAGTTTCTTTCTTTCTTTTTAATTTTTCATTTTCCACTGTGTTCTTAGGGATTTCAAGTGACAGTGATTATAGGACTTAACAATAGGAATCCCAGTATATCAAATTTTTATTCTAAAGGGCATGTTATTTTGAATATTAAAATTTTCTGGAGGACATCTTTCTCCCTGCTGTTACTTCCCTGTCTTTTAACCTTTGAGGAAAAAGTTGCTTCAAAACAAAAAAGACTATTACATACATATTTGGTTAGATCTTAGGCAAGAATAATTCCCTGACCCCTGAATTCTATTTGCTTATAAGGCACAGCAATGTGGTCTTTTAAAGCCACTGTGTGGGAAATCCAGAAGCTTGCCTTTTGGTCCTAGTTTTGCAACTAACAGAAGAATGATCTTAGGCAAGTAACTTCACCTTACTGTTTCCCCATCCATAAAATGAAGTAGATTGAATACTCAACTATGTCCCCCCAAATGTGGAAAGTTACATGAGTTAAAACAAAGGGCACACCCCTCTCAGGCTTAAAGCACTTCATTAGCTCT
The DNA here is from genome assembly GCA_963574355.1 of Loris lydekkerianus. NCBI lineage: Eukaryota > Metazoa > Chordata > Mammalia > Primates > Lorisidae > Loris > Loris lydekkerianus. The sequence goes on along the minus strand of CAUYPK010016837.1, from coordinate 112,706 downwards.
CCACTCCCCTAAGGATGAAGCCCAAACTCTCTGTCATGGGCTGGCATCTATCTCCGAGGGCTCTTCTATATGGATAAGCTCGCTACACTTCAGATAAAGGGAACCTCTTTTAGTTCCCCAAAGTTGATGTGTTCTCTCTTGTATTTGACCTTTACACAAGCCAGGCTTCTTGCATAGCATGCTCTGTTCCCCCCTTCTTCCACCTTCCATGCTTTCTCCAAGTTTATTTGCCAAACTCCAGTTCATCTTTCTGGTATCCCCTTAGAGATCACCTCCTCCACGTCTGGATTAGGTCAGGAGAAGTTGTCTGTGTTCTCATAGCTCACTGGGCTTCATCTGTCAGATAACTTATTACGCTGTGTTGTAATTGTCAAAACATGTGCCTACATCTCACCATTAGACCCTAAAATCTAAGGGAGCAGACATATATCTGTCTTTCTTTTCATTATATCCTAAGAGCCTGGCTGGCACATACCCTGGTACTTGAACAGAGTTCAGGAAAAATGGGTTGAATGAATAATCAAAGGTGAAATCTTTGCACTTTGCCGTTGAAATGTGTACCTTTCAGATTTTCTTCCCATCCAAGCCCAGGCTGTACCATAAGTGATAAGAGGAAAGCAGCTACCAAGCAAGAATTGCTTTGGCACTTGCAAGGCTGTGGCCCATGCATTGTCCATGTGTGGCAACATTGCCTTGTTTTTAGAAAAGCTTCAAATTGCTTAGAAAATCTACCTCTCCATTTAAAAAAATCTGGAGCATCACATTACCAGATTCCAAACTATACTATGAAGCTATAGTAACCAAAACTGTGTGGTATTAATACAAAATATAAAGTACCTAGCAAAGAGGCTGGCTCTAAATAAACATTTAATAAATGTCAGTTTGAAGTATGTGCTTTAACAAATTATTCATATTTCAAAAAAGACAGGCAGCTCAGTTTCCTAAGGATAGACTTGAGGTCTGGGTCCAACCAGCTGAACTTGGGTAACCCTTCCCCTTTCTGGGCCTCCATTCTTTCATCTGTAAAGTGAGGCAGTTCTGAGCAAGTGTTCAGGTTCTATCTACATAGTGACCAATGTAAATTGTGTAACTGACTCATCAAGTTTCCTTTTCCTGCCAACTCTTGTGTTAGCTACATTGCAAGCTCACAGCACGTAGAGTTGTCTATCTTCTTTTGAAAGGCTTTTATTTATGTCTTTTGCCCACTTTTTTTTAAATTAAATCATAGCTGTGCACATTAATGTGATCATGGGGTACAATGTGCTGGTTTTATATATAATTTGAAATATTTTCATCAACTGGTTAACATAGCCTTCACAGATAAACTGCATAGACTAAAAACATATTGAAAAAGATTAAGAAAAATGGTATCATGAATGCATAAAATACATATATGTAAGTAATTGTCATTTACTACCATAACACATATACCAATCTATTATAAAAAATTAAAATTTATCAAAACTTACACACACACACACACACACACACACACACGGTCACTTATGTGGTGACCTGGTCAAGAGAAATGTAAACAAACATGAAGACACAGTATTAAATCATAACTGCATGAAATAAACTGTAATAATATTGCATTGCTGTAGTAATTTCATAGCCATTTCCTGCTGCTGTTGCGGTGAACTCCAGTGTTGGGAGTATCTGCTTAAAACGCAGTTTGATGCTAATCGTCTCTGTGTGAGCAATTCTTCTCTCCAGTAAATTGTGGTAAAAAGTGGTCTCTCACAGTTCTCTGATATATTTCATTGTGTTTATTGTGTAAGGTAAAATAAAAATCTCAGTACCACCCTCCACTACTATGATAAAAGAGAAGGACAAGCTTGGAGGCTGAGTCATGCAATACCTGCTTCCAAATGAATAGCTGTTACCAACATTATGCATCAGCCAGATCCCCATGGCAGGGAAAAGGCTTAGCATTTCCAAGGGCTGTCCCTACTGACCCTACTGATCAGTCACAAGGAAATTCCTTGCTGACCTCCTAAAATCAAGGACATGCAAATTGTAACTTTAGGTCTGAAGGCTAAGTTTAGCTCCTAAAACTAAAGTTTGTTGATTCCACACTTAATAATAAATTACAAGTTTATCTTCCCAGGTGTAGAACAGAAACAAGAAAAGATAAAACATTCTTCTACCTACCCAGGAACATCTACATATTTGGCGCTTTTTTCACTCCTTTTTTCTCTTCTAACAATCACCTTATCTTTCATAAAATGTAGATATTTCTAGGCCTCACAGGAATTTAACCATTTTGCCTCACTACCCACACCCCCTCTCCCTTTTTTTTTTTTTAAGCTCTCTCGCCCTGAAATTCAGATGTTTCCAAATTCCCATTTGGAAAAATAGTCACAAATTTATCTGTGGTTTGTGTTTTTCCCAGGAATATCCTCAAACTGTGTCTTAATAAACCTCCATTAATTGAGAACTTTGCCTCAGTCACTTATTTTGGGTTGTCAAGTGCAAAACCATAAATTTTGGATAACACTTCAAGACCCATACAGAGTACTAGTGATGCTGCAAGTGCTCCCAAGAAGCAGAGAAAAGTCATGAGATTGCAAGAAAAAGTTCAAGTGCTTGATATGTACTTTAGCTTGAGGTCTGCTGCTGCAGTTGCCTACCATTTCAAGATACGAATCCAGCATAAGGACTGTTGTTAAAAAAACGAAAGGAAATTCATGAATTTGTAGCTGTAGCTATGCTAGGAGGCCTGAAAACCTTGCACATTTTATAAATTACATTCTTATATGTATTGAAGCACAGTTTTTGTGTGGGTGCAGGATTGCTGTAAGAAAGGCATACCTATAGACTCTAATAATATCAGAGTCAAGGAAAAGCAAGGAAAAGTTGTCAAGGAAAAGTCAAGGAAAAGTTGTAATGACAACTTAAGGCAAAAGGAAGGCCGAAGATCTAAAACTAGAGAATTTAATGTCAGAAGAGGATGGTTTAATAAGTTTAAAAAGAGTTTAGTTTAAAACTGTCAAGATAACATGAGAAGCAGCTTCTGCTTGAAAGCACATGTAGTAAGAATAAGATGGAGTCAGGCAGGTTAGGATGGACACGACACAGATGGTCTGATCAGTTTAGGTCCTGCCTGACATTTACCTCCTGTTTTACCTTCTTACTGTTTTGTAAATTTAGCTCCCACTCAAAAAATGACCATCTTGAATACTTTAGGGAACAGACTTCTGAATTGGATATATTGTAATAGATTGAGTTATGTTAATAATTATTTAAAATAAGAGTTATTGTGGTCTTTGCTTTAGGAGGATGGATTTAGGAAATTAACTTTTGAATTGGAAATGCTGTAATTGATTGTCCCTGAGTTGTGCTATTTATTGTTTAAAATAAGAGTTAATGTGGTCTTTGCTTTGAGCCTTCATGGATAAAACTGAGATTTTGGAAATGGAAGAACAGAAAGGTCTTGGAGAGGCTATTCTCACTGTTGTCCAGAATTACCGGTGGACCTATCCCCATCTCTGCATGTTGGCTGACAGTGATAGGCGGCTGGACCATCTTAGTCTGGTAACATGTTGACCAAGAGGCACCAGATGGATTCCCAGATACCTTGAAGAAGATTATCAAGGAAAAATTATCCACCTGAACAAGTTTTTAATGTAGAGAAAAGTGCTCTATTTTGATCAAAAAAAAAAAAAAAAATGCCACCAGGGACATTTATTAGTAAGGAAGAGAACTAAGCACTAAGATTTAAGGCAGGAAGAGAGAGGCTAATTCCCTGTTTTGTGTAAATGCAGCCAGGTTTATGAACTAAAATAAAATCTTAAGCTCTCCTTGCTGACTGAATGGATTCCTGTTGGCCAAAGGGACACCCCCCTCCCCCCCACACACACATACAGTCCTTAAAGCTGACTTTCTAGACATGAGGAGAAGAAAGGTCAGACATGCTTAGCTATACCCTGCCCCTTTTGGAGTTATTCTTTGTAACAATAAGATACAAAATCCTTAATAAGCCTAAGGCCATGTAAGACAAAGGTTAAACCATATCTACAGGTTATCAATTTACTTAACAGATCTCTTGAGTCTCAGTATGGGTCTATGGCTTGTCTATAATTAGTAGCCTTCCTTGTCTTAATTTAAACCATACTGAGTCTTTGGACAAAGCTCACTTCTTTTACCAATTACATTACAAATTAAAGAATCTTTAAACCCACCTATAACTTATAGCACCCAGCTTAAAGATGTCCTGCCTTTTTGGGCCAAACCAATGTACTCCTTTCATATGTTGATTTATGATTTTATGTGTCATTCCCATCTCTCTAAAATGTGTAAGATCAAACTATAGCTTAAGCATAATGAGACCACTTGCTCAAAGCATGGCTTGGGTGTAGCTATATAGGCCATGGTCACACATACTCAGATCAGAATAAATCTTTATAAGCAGCAGTTTCCAGTCTGTTGGTTGTACAACAAAAAGGCCTGGATGACAAGAATCCTTTTTCTGGATTGGCCCCACTGATGCTTTGTCCCTAAAGTCAAAAAGTACCTTGCTAGTGACTGACTTTCAAAATTCTTTTGAGATTGGACAATGCCCCTAGCCACTCATAATGGTCTACTAACTGAGTAGGCTGAGGAGTCAAAATGATCTACTAGTCCACAAACATGTCATCTCTAAATTAGCCTCTAGATCACAGGGTCCTAGGACCTTTAAGGCTTATTACACACTGCACTGTATGGAAAGGATTGTCCCCTACAAAGAGGAAATCAAGAAAGTTTAGAAGGATTATACCATTGAAGATGTTATAGTTATTATATGAAAATCCATGAAGGCTACCAAGCCCCAAATAATAAATCCCTATTGGACAAAACTATACCCAGATGTTGTACATGACTTCAAAGGATTTATGACATAGCCAGTCAAGGAAATCATGAGGAGATGTGGATATGCTAAAAGTCAGGGAGTGAAAAGTTTCAAGATGTGGATCTTGGAGAAATTCAAGAGATAACTACATTAGAGGAATTAACAGAACATGACCCAATGAAGATGAGAGCTGCTAAACTACTGTCAGACAATGAGGAAGAAGATACAGAAGAAGCTGTGCCGGGAAACAAACTGACCTTAGGCAATCTGGCAGAAGTGTTCTGATTATTCTAGGCTTTACTTTTTTTTTTCCATTCTTAAGATACTTTACCAAGAAGCATGTGTTTCAAGTCCATTCAGGTAAACATAAATGATGTAAAGTCTCCATCTTCTTTTATGGCTGAATAGTATTCCATAGTATACATATAACACAGTTTGTTAATCCATTCATGGCTGAATAGTATTCCATAGTATACATATAACCCAGTTTGTTGATGGGCATCTGGGCTGCTTCCACTAATCCCATTCTTGAGGACACAGCCCTCACAACCTCCTAAAGACCTGCCTCTTAATACTATTGCACTGGGGATAAAGTTTCAACAAGAATTTCAGAGGGACACAAACATTGAAACAGAGCACTACTTCTCAGCTGTTATTTTTCTCTGTACTACTTCCTAACATTTTTCTAAACCTGACCCATACAGTTTTATTTCTTTAAAAAAATTATGTGTGTATTGTATAAAATTTCTAAGATGGCTATAACAAAGTATCAGAAAATAAGTGGCTTAAACAACAGAAATCTACTATTGAATAGTTCTGGGGGTCGAAAGTCTGAGATCAAGTCTCATAGGGCTGTGCTTCTGCTGCAGGTACTAAGGAAAAGTCTGTTCCAGGCCTCTTTCCTAGCTTTGGGTAGTCCTTAGGTGTGTCGCAGTATGACATCAATCTTCACATGGTGTTCTCCTTGTGGGAGTGTCTGTGAACACATCCTCCTCTCCCCTTTTTTTAATTTCAGATTAATATGAGGGTACAGTGTTGTGGCAGGTAGTCCCAGCTGTTTGGAGGCAGAGGCAAGAGAATTGCTTAAACCCAAGAGTTTGAGGTTGTTGTGAGCTGTGATGCCACAGCACTCTACCAAGGGTGAGTGAGACATACTATGACTCTGTCTCAAAAAAAAAAAAAAAAAAAAAAAAAAAAATGAGGGCAGCTCCAGAGCTCAAAGGAGTAGGGCACCAGCCCCAAATGCTGGAGGTGGCAGGTTCAAACCCAGCCCAGGCCAAAAACTGCACACAAAAAAAAAAAAAAAAAAAAAAAAAAAAAGGTACAAACAACTAGGTTACAATGTTTGTGTTTGTTAAGTGAGGTCTCTGTTGTAGTTGAGTGTGCTACACAGCCTTACGTTGTGTCCATTAGATGGCAGCCTACCAATCCTCCTCACTCATCTCCCCAACTCATGCAGTTTTAAATAGTCCTTTTGTAAAGAAGCCCTCCGGAATTTTCCTGATATGAGTATGACATTTGTATAACTGATAACATATCTTAGTCATCTCTTTAGATCCTGTACCTAACAAACAGTGATAACAGTTTAATGATCTCTAAAATTCCTGATAGTATCTGTATGATTCTGTTATCCTACAAACCAACTATGCTTTATGCCTTTGTAGACACACTTTGCACTTCCACATGCACACACCTAGTGCTGACACCGAGGGGTGGCTGTGAGGAGCAGACTTTGGTGCACCAAATTTATAGTACTTCCCTAAAAGCCCCTAAAATCACTATTCTAAAGTAAGAACACATTCACTGTGTAGACGCAGCTTCCGTTCCCAACCAGCTCTTCTAATCAGATCATCCTGCTGGACCCTTTCACTAGGAGATGTGCGACTCCCTCATCACACGCTGATACACACTCTCCCTGCCCTGCAACTGGACTACGTTCTGTCTCTTTCCCTGATTGGTGGGCTCATGAGTGAAATGATCCCAAGGAGAGTAGAGTCTGTAGGAAAAATCCTCTGAAAGGCAGATCTGTTTTTCCAACCCACTTCAGATGTTTCTTGTGTGGAATATGTGCCTGTGGGATTCAGGCCCACAGGTGAGTGGGAGGGGCCGAATAGTAGCCACGGCTTGGTCATCTATGCCTAGAGGCCCACTGGAGCCTGAGCTGCTGGCTCCTGCAACGGGCATGAGTGTTTGGTGAAGTGAAAGGTACAGAATGCTCCACACATTGAATGGTAATAATGCTGCCTTTATTTCACTGGGATTTTAAGATGGAGAAGAAAAGCTATTTATTGCTGTCCAACAGTGACTGAAGAACTCCAAATGATAATTCCCATATGTCACCCACACAGCAGATGACAGTGAGTGAGTATGAACAATAATCTGGTACTGTGCCAAGACAAAATAATCTCCAAGTGGGTCTTTCTTCCACCAGCTTTGCTTTTCTCAAATCTACTCACCACGCTGCTGCCAGAATATATTTTTAAATGCAAATTTGACCTTCTCTCCCTGTGCAATGACATCTTTTGTATCAACAGGGTGAAATTCCAACTTCTTAGTCTTTTAAAATATAGTCCTTGTCTAGATTCCTAGTCTCCGTTTCAGTTTCCACACCCCTTCCACCATCCTTACCCTTGCTGAGAACACACACACACTCTCTCATGCTCTTGTACTACTGATAATAGCTTCCTAGTACATTCTAGTCCCTCTACCTGGAAAGTATTTTCTTTGTTTCCACCCACTTGGTTGTCTAACTAAAAAAAACCATGATTCATCTTCGGAACTGATTCATCTAATCCAATGTAAATCTCATATCCTGTGCGACAGTGCCTCTCAAACTTGAGTGTGCATATGTGGTTACCTATGCAGCTTGTTAAAGTCCACATTCATGTTCAGTTGGTGAGGATGAAGCCCAAGTGTTTGTACCTGTCACAAGCTGGTGTTGTTGCTGTTCAGGCAACCACACATTGAGTAGCAAGGTTCTAAGTGACACCCCTGCATGTCAACCCTCCCGCTCCTCTTTTCTGGGGTCACCTCCTCTTTGGCCCTATTTCTTTTGTTGGTCTAATTGCCATCTTATAATTTTATTTGTTTATGTGTCTCACTTCTCAACCAGCCTGGCAAGTAAAGGCTATGACTTTTTCATTATTGTCTCCATAAGGGTAGTTGTACTCTGCTGACACATAGGAGGCATTTGATAACTAACATGTTGAATTGATGTTGTTAAATAGTAGGTAGTCTTTACTTCTTGTGGAAGATCAAACCATGTAACCATTTTTACTTAAGGAAAAGTTTTGAAGAGTTTTGCCCATATTTGGGTAAATATGGAACCCAGGCCACCATACCATGTTTTTTAAAAAATAGTTTTAAGAAAAAAAAAAACAAAAACCTACACCTTTATTTGCTGTGCACAAATTTTAACTTTGTGTACTCTACAATGGATAAGAAATATTTGTAATATTTTTATTTTGAACACTAGCAGTGACTATACAGTAATAAATATTCATCTGATCCAATATAAATACATAGTCAAAAGGTACAAAATGCAAAATCTATAATAGGCAAGTAGAGCCAAAGCCTTGTATAAGGGAATTCTCTGTGAACACAGGCTCCATTTACAAAATGCAAGAGGGAAAAGTACCAGGCAGGAAGCCCATTTTGTGGGATAGGACACTGGGAAGTGAAATATCTATACATGTTTAGATAAGGCCCCAATGAATCCGAGCTAGAAAAAGATAATGATATGCAGTGGGGAATTTTCTAAACCAGACCACAGAGATCAGTCAATTTTGATGTTTTTCTTCTAGGCTGAATGTCCCAGACATCATCCATAATTAAGGGTTCCAAAAGAGAATGTAAAAATGTTAAAAAGTAAACAAAGATAATTTTGGATAAGTTGAGTAAGATCATCTCTTGAATGACAGAGTTTTATCTTGAGGTTCCCCATTTTACAATAATTATAGTTAAAAGTTAGGCATCTGAATCTCAAGCCAGTCAAAACATTACATGATGTAGAGCTAATTGCAATTCCATCCAATAATTTCTCTAAAAGCTCTATCTGAACATTGTAGGAAAATTAAATCTCTCTCACATCAGGGAATATCCCTCCCCACAAAATTTCCAAGGAGACTACAGCTCAAAGTTGGAATGATAATTAAAGGAAGCATTTATACCTTTTTTGGGGATCTTTTAAAGATCCTTTGAAGCTCATCTATAAATGGCTTCATGCATTAAGACTCTAGTGGGTCGGGAGAATTAAAGGGTTAATTAACCTAGTAACTCCAAAGTCATTAACTATGACCAAGGTGAGGATACAAACAAGGAAAAAAGTAGTCTTATTCCAAATTAAAGGCCCACGTGACCAATGTCAATGGTTTGTGCAGAAGTAACACTATTTCCTGGTGGTTCTATTTTGACTTCTTCATTGGCTTTCTGTGTTCTTCCTCTCTGCTGTATTAATCTCCTCTGCAATCCTGTTCACTCTCAGTAGGAGGCAGTGTCGAACAGGAATAAAGAATCTGTGCATTGGAGTCAGATTAGGGCTAGACTCCCAGCTCCAGACTTCCTACTTCTGTCACTTTGGGCAGGTGTCTTGGCTTTTTAAAGCCTCAGTTCTGCTATCTGTAAAATGGCAATAATATCTCATGGGCGTCAGTCAACTCAAGGTGAAAAACTCATAGCTTGGTACATATCCACCATATTTACTTTGCATATATAAGTGCTCAATCAGCAGTAGGCATCCCTGTGCATTGAAAGCACCTCAGTCAGTATCTGAGTGTTTCCATCCAGATGGTTGGAACCAGAATGGGAATCCTGAAGTCTCAACCATTAAATTGCTAAACACTAGGAGCCTAAACAAGCTTTGAATTTCTCTGCAATGCCACACTGACCAATACAATGCTGCCCTCTATTGATGAGAATGGGATAGTAGAGAGGGAACAGATTCCCAGAGGCTGGAGAAAAGGATGCACAGTCACCTGCCAGAGTCAGTATTCCCAAGTACTATTCTCATTTCCTTCTAGGATGCTGACGGAAGTATTTGGTGTGGAAGAGGAGACATAGCCCCCTGCATGGCTTGTACAAAAGATGAGCACTGGAGTGGCAAAAAAATTTGCCATTTTTAGTACCACTTGGTTCCCTAACATCAGAGGCTTTTTTTTTTTTTTTTTTTTGCAGTTTTTCCAGTCATCAGATACCCAATACTCCAACCATGGGACTGAATGGATTGCTCCAATCCATCCAGTGGAGCTCATCATGCCCCCTTCCAGGAGACAGGTGCCAGCCTACTCTGTAAAATCTCATAAAGTTGCTTCTCAGGAAATCCGGCCTCCTGTGCAAGCTGCTGCTCTACCATCCTCTGTGGCAGGAAGCTGTGGCTAATAGCATCTTTCTGAGCATAATTAACTCACTGGTTTTTCTAGAAAAAGAGTCATGGGCTTTGTCCCCATATTCCGGGATACTGTGTTACTGGTTCAAATGAGAAGTCCTTTGAACCATAAATTTCAGATCCAAGTTTAAAATAATACTAAAAATAATTTCTGGGATCCCATCCATATCTCTCCCTATTGCGAAGAAGTGCAAGAAATGTTTCCTGAAAGCTTTCAGATTGAGGTTTGTGCACCACATGTGACAAGATGCTGGAGGGAGGGCAAAGACGTCACCTCTGCCCTGGCCAGGCTCCCAGCTCGGTGGCTGACTCTCCTGCCTGCCTGGGTTGCCGGCTTTGGTTGAGGATGCTGCTCTGTGGCAGCTCAGAGGCTAGCTCTGGAGAGTCCTGGGCTGGTGGCAGCTTCTAATGCTCTATGAAAGGAGGACATCCTTCCTTCATTCAGGATCTGCTGTCTGTGACCTAGCGCTGAGTCTCTACTAAAGTCCCGATTCTGCGATTTCAGCCAATTGACCCAGCAATCTGGAGAAGGCTGGCCGGTCTTCTGGTCTCTAGAGAAGGGGAAAAAACAAACAAACAAAAAAAAACCTTTGTTAGTTCCCTGAACATATGTGTTATAAGTCAATCCAAAGCATACTAGAATTTAATAGCAGCAACTTCTGCTCCACTTTTATTTTCTATTTTTTGGGGGGAGACAGAGTCTCACTCTGTTGCCCCAGGCTAGAATGCCATGGCATCTTAGTTCACAGCAACCTCAAACTCCTGGGCTCAAGCGATCCTCTTGCCTCAGCCTCCTGAGTAACTGGGACTATAGGTACCTGCCAAGATGCCCACCTAATTTTTCTATTTTTAGTAGAGACAGGGTCTCCCTCTTGCTCAGACTTGTCTCAAACCTTTGCACTCAAGCAATCCACCTGTCTGGGCCTCCCAGAGTGCTAGGATTATAGGAGTGAGCCACTGTACCCAGCCCTCTGCTAATTTTTAAATATGCTTCCATGTAGATTTTCCTATTTATTAAAAGCAGGTATTTGGGAATCAGAATACCTAATGTCAAATCTCAGCATTACCACTCATTAACTGTGTGACACTGAGCAGGCTTCTTAACCTCTTTTACCCCAGTTTTATTATCTGTAAAAATGGGATAATAATAGTGTCTACCTCATAAAATTGTTTTAAGAATTTTAAATAAATCACGAGTAAAAATGCATCATAAGGTAATGCTAAAGAACACTCCAAAAATGGAATAGTTATAAAATCTCATAAAATATGTATAGGATCTATATGAGGAAAATATAAAATTCTAATAAAAGAAATCAAAGAAGATCCAAATAAAGAGAGAGATCATCCGTGTTCTTGGAAAGAAAGAATCTGTAGTGTTAAGATATCAGTTCTGTCCAACTTGATATGTAGATTCAATACAATCCATATCAAAATCTCAGCATTTTGTAGATATTGACAAACTGACTTTAAAGTTTATACAGAGAGTTAAAAGACTAAGAATAACTGACATAATATTGAAAGAAAAGAATAAAGCAAAAGTACGACCCTACCTGACTGTGGGACTTACTCTAAAGCTCCAGTGACCATGACAGTACAGTTTTAGTGAAAGGATGAACAAACATATCAGTGGAGCAGACTTTAGCCCAGGTATAGATCCATCTAAACCCAGTAAACTGATCTTTGAAAAGGATCAAAGGAGAGACTATTTCAACAAACAGTACTGGAATAGTTAGACATCCATGTATAAAACACTGACTCTAGTCATAGACCTTACACCTTTCAGAAAAATTAACTCAAAGTGGATCATACAGCTAAACATCAAATACAGAACTATGAAACTTCCATATGATAACATAGGAGAAAAGCTGGGTGACACTGGGCTTGACAACGAGTTTTTAGATACAGCACCAAAAGTACAATTCATGATTGAATGAGCCGATGTTGAACTGTGTTAAAATTAAAAATGTCTACTCTGTGAAAGACACTGTCAAAAGACTAAGAAGACAAGTCACGGACTAGAAGAAAGTATTTGCAAAACACATATCTAACAAAGAATTTGTATTCTAAATATACAAAGAAATCTTAAAACTCAACAATGAGAAAATAAATAACCCAATTGAAAAATAGGCAGAAGATCTAAACAGGTATCACCAAGAAAATATACAGATGGCAAATAAGCATATTAAATGATGCTCACCATCATATGTCATTCGGGAAACTGCAAATTAAAACAACTAAATAGCCCCCACACATTTATCAGAACCTCTGAAATCCAACACCACAAATGCTGATGAGGAACTCTTGATTTCTGGTGGGAATGCAAAATGGCACAGCTACTTTGGAAGACATTCTGGCAGTTTCTTACTAAACATAATCTTGCCATAATGATCCAGTGGTCACACTCCTAGGCATTTACCCAATTGAGTTGAAAATTTACATCCATAAAAATCCCTGCACATTAATGTTCACAGCAGCTTTATTCATAATTGTTAAAAACTAAAAGCAACCAAGATTTAATTCAGTAGGCAAATGGATAAACAAACTGTGGTATATCCATACAATGGAATATTTAGTGGTATAAAGAAATAGGCTACCAAGACATGAAAACATATGGAGGAATCTTAAACACACATTACTAAATAGAAGATGTCAGTTGGAAAAGGCTACATACTGTGTGATTGTAGCTATATGATCTCCTGGAAAAGGCAAAACTATGGAGACAGTAAAAAGATGAGCATTTGCCTGCAGTTTGGGAATGGGAGAGAAGGATAAATAGGTGGAGCCCAGGGGACTTTTATGACAATGAAGTCATTCTGTATGATACTATAATGCTGTATGCATGGCATTATGCATTTGTCAAAACCCATAGACCTGGGTTCACATGGAGTGAATCTCAATGCAAACTATGGATTTTAGTGAATAATATTAACAATTATAACAAATGTACCACCCTAGTGCAAAATGTTACTGAATAGGGGAAACTATATACAAGGGGGAGGGGGCATATGGGAACTCGGCATTTTTCCCTCAATTTTCCTTTAAATCTGAAACGTCTAAGTATAATGCCTATTAATTTAAAAAATCAATAAAAGTAAAAGAGAAAAAAATGCTAACTGAATATTAGCCATCATTATTATTATAGTAGTTAATCCTTATGAAGTAGATGAAATTTATTTTGTACTCTTGTTGGTATTTTTACTGTTTATTTCGAATTATGAAAGTCCTATGAACTTACAGATCAAGCATTATTTAATTCTTTCACTGGAAAGCAAATGGAAGCTTGGAGAATTGTCCAAGATTAATGATAAATAACTGGTAAAGCTTAGACAAAATGTTCTATTACTTGTTGCATTTCACCTGTTGTCCTTTAATTATTAGAATTTTTATTAACTAGTCCAGCAACTTTCCATGTTGGCTACAATCTACAATTTTCTAGCTAAGAGTTATGCCCATGTGGCTCAAATCACAGCCTATGATCCAAGCCTGGGGTAATTGAGAGGTCTCGGTGGGTATGGGGTAATTGGCTTCCCTATTCCAAATTGTTCAATGAATAAAATAAACTTTAATTAAGCTGTTTTAATATTTTCATAGCATGTGTGAACTTCTGCTCTCCAGTTTATAAAAACCTTGTCTACTTTGTTTGTTTTTTTAGAGAGAGAGTCTCACTTTGTCATCCTCGGTAGAGGGCTGTGGCGTCACAGCTCACAGCAACCTCCAGCTCTTAGGCTTAGGCGATTCTCTTGCCTGGAACTACAGGTGCCCACCACAACGCCCGGCTTTTTTGTTGCAGTTTGGTGGGGTCAGGTTCGAACCCACCACCCTCAGTGTATAGGGCTGGGCCCTACTCACTGAGCCACAGGCACCGCCCACCTTGTATACTATTAATAGTTTTGGATGTAACAGATTTTATTTCTCTTCTCAGGAAACCAAGAAGGAAGCTGGTGTAGGCCTCACTTCACCTCTTCTCTTGAGCTATGCTTATGGCTTATTATGTAGCAAATTGAATAATATTTTAGGTTCCTGTCAGCTCTGTTAGAACCGGGGAATCTATTATTAATAGGATTTTATAGGCCAGGCATGGTGACTTATGCCTGTAATCCCAGCACTTTGGGAGGCTGAAGTGGTAGGATCACTTGAGCCCTGGATTTTGAGACCAGCCTTAGCAACAAGCAAGACCTTGTTTCTACAATCAATCAATCCATCCATCAGCCAGCCAGGCATGGTTTATAGTTTCAAGTATTCCAGGAGGCCAAGGCAAAAGGATCATTTGAACCCAAAAGTTCAAGTTTGGAGTGAACCATGATAGCACCATTGCACTCCAGCCTGGGTGTCAGTGACAAAGTGAGACCATCTCTAAAAATAATAATAAAGACCCTTAAAGTCATATTTTGCTCATATATTTTATTTATCCTTGCTGCTTCGTCCTTCTAACAGGGTTCTTTTTTCTAGGGAAAGGGGCAGGCCCTGAAATTGTATATTATAATGCAGGGGGAAACCACTTCCTCTACTGACCTCTTTCCAGCAGTAATTCATGATCTGGTAGACATGTGAGGAGGCCAGTCGGGGCTTGTATAACCGAAACCCAGTACTGATGTCTTCCACCACCTCTGAATTGCTCCGGTTTTCATATGGGATTTTGCCTTCACTGAAGACCTCCCACATCAGCACACCTATGAGAAAAGATGAGCACAGCACAGCTAATGACAAAGTCCAAAAGTAGCAAACCTACATGGGGAAACTGCAGAGTCCTTGGCACCAGGATTCAAGTCCCTACCTCCAGAAGGGACTACACCATCAATCCCACCTGAGGTTTATTAGGCCTATCCTATTTTTAAAAAACTATAATTTCCCAGCCTTCCTAGTGGAGAAGAATTTTCAAGCTCAGACCTCTGTTATATCTAACTCGTAGGCTATGGCTAAAAGTCGCAAGGGACATAAACTCAAATGTCTCCACATATGATGAAATGAATGGAATGGGTGGGATGTGACAGTAGGGACTGGTGAAAACTGTGGGAAACTGGAGATTAAAAGTTCTCCCTCAAGGGGATAGCTATGATTTGGTTACAGCCAAAGTACAGCACATGGAAATGAGGGCTCAGGATTGTTACATTTTCTGACTTCCTAAAAGAATTCAGAAATTAGAGTTGAAAAATATGAATATGAAGCAAAAGGCATCTTTGGGTTGTCCATTGCTGATGTCTGTTGAGTCTTTTTTCCTCTTCTGCCCTTGGAAGAAGTGCCACACCTAGCTTTATGCTCACCATGTGCTAGTATATTCAAAGGCTGTCGGAGCAGGAAGAGGCTCGCACATCCCCTAACCCAGAGCTTCTCAGAGTATATTCAAAGGCTGTCGGAGCAGGAAGAGGCTTTCACATCCCCTAACCCAGAGCTTCTCGGAGTATATTCTTGAGAACCTTAGGGCAGAGTTCCCAAAGTATGATCCCACAAACACCCGAATAACAACCATCTCAGAAGTCTGTTCCGATGGTAGATTCTTAGGACCCAGCCCAAACCCCATACATTAGGACATCCAGGGGCTCCTTAGAGGTACCTTAGGAGCTGGAAATTCAGAACCTGGCCATAAATAAGAACGCTTAGTATCCCAAGATGCCAGGAGTTCTGGTGAGATTTCTTTTGAAAATAAGATGCTGTTGCTGAAACATGGTTTAAAAACAAATGCTTTAATACAAACTTCCTAATGCATTGAAGAAAAAACTGACTAAAGCACAAAGATATTATTTGACTTGCTCAAAATAGCACAAAGCTAATTAGGGCAAAAAAGTTAAACTGATGACTCAGTTCAATGGACAGATGCAGGCCCAGAGCTCGCAGCCCATTCGGATTTCTGTTGCTTAGGCTTGCCACCCCAGTTCTATACTCACCATCAACCTCACCTCTGGATTATTCAAATAACAAATAGGGATGAATTTCAGCCCAAGCCCCTAATGATAAGATGCAGCAGAAAATTTGTAAGTGGACACCCTTGTGGCTGAATGAACCCCATTCAGAGTCAGAAGGCGAATGTGCCAAAGTGATCTTGCCCTGAATATGTCTTTACAGGGCCCTGGCCTGGCTCAGTGTGACCAGCTTCACCACTCACAGACAGACAGCTGTACATCAGCTCTAACCTCCTGGGTGTATGCACTGTGAAGAGGACAGTCATCCAAGACACGGTCAGCACGGTGTCTTCCAAGTTCATTCTGTAACTTAAAATTGGCTAACAAAGTAGCACCTAGACCTGGTGAATTTAGGAACTTTTTTAAGATACAGATCAGGAAAAATAATTAACAAACCACTTGGCACCTAGAGATGGATATTCTAAAATGGTGAAGATTTTGAAACTCATTTTTCTCCTAAGAGATTCAATCAGCTTTCTTTGTCCTCATTTCTACAGCTAGTAAACCTTCCTTCATATAGAATGGTAAAATCAGCCTTCATGCAGTTCCTGACCAAAGTATTACCCTTCTTATAATCCAGATGAAAGAGGTCGTCTGGTATATTTTTGTGTATACTTCAGTACACATGGCTATGACTCAGGGTGGCATGACAAATCCAGCAAGAACAATTAGCCACACCGAGGTCATCCCTTCATTCATTCACTCACTCACGCTACTTGCACTTTTTAGAAATTCTAATTCTTTACAAGGGCCTGCCAGCTTCCTTGCCGACTGTTGTCTAAGTTGGTACACCCGGTTCTTTGGACACCCCAGGCTTTTGCACTTGCTGGTCCTTTGGTCAGGGACACTGCACCCTGTCTCTTTGAATGGTAACAGCTCCCTCTCATCATTCAAGTCTCTGCTCAAGACTCACCTCCTCACAAAGGCCTTCCCAGATCACACTATTTAAAGCAGACCCTCCCTCCATTCCATTCACTCTGTCCCATTACTGTCTTATTTTATTCCTAGTTCCTTTTTATCACTGCCCAACCTTAACTTCTGTCAGCTTGTTTATGTGATTGTTATCTATCTCTCTTCTTAACACTTAGCTTCAAGAGGCTAGAAGTCTTTTCTATCCTATGTACCATTGCATCCTCAGTGCCTAAGTTAGCCCTGGTACATAATAGATCCTCAGTAAATTGTTATTGAATGAATAAGTAAAATACTTATTGAGTGCTAAGTGTGTTGGACATAATATGGTTCCTGCCTTCAAGGAGCTTGTATTTGAATCTCCTCACTCTTCTGGCTTTTGTCCTCACAGCAGCTGCCACCAGAATTTTGTTTCCACTTTTGTTTTTACCCATTCCCTTCTATTTCTATTTCAAGTATCTCCAAAAATAACTACAATAATGAGGCCCCTTCCTCCAATTCAGGGCTGTTCTTACACAGACCCCTCATGGGATTCCCTCAATACAGGTTCAGGGAGAGCAGGGCTTCCTGCATTTGACAAAGGCAGCAGCTGGCCTGTAGTCCCAGATCACGCAGGGGTGTGGCCAGGATGGCACTCACCAAATGACCACACGTCTGACTTGCTGCTGTAACGACTGAAAGAGAAAACTTCTGGGGATGCCCACTTCACTGGGAATTTGGTGCCCGTGGAACTGGTATATTGGTCATCAAGAACAAACCTGGGAAGAGAGTGGAGGGAGAAGGTCAGAATGTTCCCGGGGCCTGCGTCCTATTCCTGAGACTTGGCTGGCCCCACACAGCTGTTTACCTTGTCATGCCAAAGTCTGACACCTTGATGACTTGGTTTTCTCCCACCAAACAATTTCGGGCAGCCTGGAGAGGAGACAGACAAACAATAGGACAAGGCAAACTATTGATGAGTAATCAGTGATTAAGGCCTGTCCTCCGATCATAGGCCTTGGTGCATTACTCAGTGATGTTGTACAAGGCCAGTGAGGAGCTTTGCAAATGGGCACTAAGCTTCCCAAGTGCCTACTGGAATCGACTGGAAAGTTGAATGTGTAAGCTCCATTATCAGGATGAGGACGTTCATCTTCCATCCTGGATTCTAATCAGGAGAAAAGCCATGGTGTTGTCTAACCAATGATAGGCTCGAAGGCACTTTGATGTTTTAGGAAATATTAACACTGGGAATGATAAGAAGAAAGTATCTCCCATTTGACTAAAGAAAGAATGTTTTGAGGTAGTTAATCCTCTTAAAATCATTTCTTGATAGGAAGAGTACCTGGCCTCTGATTCAGATCACAGAATGTTGCATTGGCAACATTATCCTTAGATAAAAAGCTCCAACAGGTCTGGAATTTTAACTTGCGTACAAATTACATGAGGGAGTGTGTTAAAATGAATATTTGTGAATCCAAGCCACCAGAGATTCTGAGAGTAGATTGATAGTTACCCTCATGTGATTTTAGTAGATCCCTGGATAATACTTGGAGACAAACTGTGCTTGCCCATTTCCCTCATTGCATCAGAAAGAAACTGAGGCACACAGAGGTTAAGAAGGAGTGGCTATTAGCTCCACTTTGGAAGAATGTAAACTGAGATGCAGACGTTAGAGGGAAGGCTGGGATTACAGCCCATATCTGAGTCTTCATGAAGCACTTCCCCACTAGAACCACCCCAAAGTGGGTAGAGAAAGGAAAAAGTTGAAAGAGGCGAGAAGAAAGCCTGTGATTTGTGATTTATTCATTCACACACCCCCCCCCCCCCCACGCTTGGGTAGCTCTATAGTCCCGAGGGAATGTGCCCACGCATCCTGGCCCTGCAGGTGCTCACCCTGCACAGACATACCAAGTCTCTGTGGATGACACACGCCTCTTCCAGGTAGGCCATTCCCTCACACACATCCAGACACATGCCCAGCAGGGTCTCTGCAGCAAAGAGTCCCCGCTGGCTGCGCAGGTAGTCTGACAGGCAGCCGTGCTCCATGAACTCAAACACCAGGCAGATGGGGGCTTGCTCCAGACACACTCCATACAGCTGGACCAGTTTGGGATGAGAGAGTTTCCTAGAGGAAAAAGAGAAGAGTGAGATGGCCCAAACTCAGTCTCCCAAAAATGCCGAACATTTGATGGTACCAAAATAGCTGGTGATCACTTTGTCAAACTCAGGGTTTTGAAAACAAAATTCATTCCCTCCTAAAACAAAAATGTGTCGTTGGAGCTGAGACCTGACAGATAGCAGCTGTTGTGTGTGGATGAACTGAGGCTAGTGTGGCTGGCATGTCATGGACCAGAGGAGAAATGGGTAGGAGCTAAGATGGGGAAGTGGGCAGGGCCAGACAATGGTGAGAGGTTTGATTCTATTCTCTGTGCAACAGGAAGCCACTGCTGGGATTTGAACAGGAAGGTGATACCACATGCCGTTAGAATGCTATTTAGAACACAGCACAGAATGTCCTCCCCAGGGTAACTGCATACCCTTGTCTTGACTTACATCATGATTTCAGCCTCTTCTATGAAGTCTTCTTCTGACATAGCCCCTTCCTGAATGGTTTTGATAGCCACCTTGTCCTTGTCAAGCCAGTAGCCGAGATGCACCAACCCAAACTGCCCGCTACCAATCTCCTGTACGAAAGTGAGCTCTGAGGGATCAATCACCCATTTTCCTGCAAGACATAAGATTTTCCAGGGTCCGTACATAGTAGATAAGAGATACAGAACTACCTGGGGACTACATAGCCTACCTAGAATTCTAGCCTATTGTTTCTATAATTCAAAGATGGCAAATGGTATAAGTCCTAAACTTAGAACTATCATAAATAAGTATCTTTTCCCCAAATAATAACATAGGATATACATTTGAATCTATGAAAAAAGGTTTATGAGGAGGTTCCATGGAAAGAAAGAGGATAGCATTATCCTCTATCCTAATATTTCAAGATATTAAAGAAAGTAAATGAAGGGGTTATTGCATGTCCCAGTCCCAACCACTTTCTACAGCCGACTATAAATTTTTTGTTGTCATTTTTCACGTAGAGAAAATTTTATTTGAGCTAGTTCTTCATTCATTCATTTAGTTACCAAGAGTATGTATTCGCTATGTACAACATTCTCTGCAAGGTCTTGGCAAGGTGGTGGTTAAAGAAGTAGATGGAAGGCCTGGTACCCGTAGCGCAGTGAGTAGGGCTCCAGCCACATACACCGTAGCTGGCGGGTTCGAGCCCTGCCCCGGCCTGCTAAACAACAATGACAACTGTAACCCAAAATAGCTGGGTGTTGTGGTGGGCGCCTGTAGTTCCCAGCTACCCAAGAGGCAAGAGAATCTCTTAAGAACAAGACTTTGAGTTTGCTGTGACCTGTAACGCCACAGCACTCTACCAAGGGCAACATAGGGAGACTCTGTCTCAAAAAAAAGAAAAAAGAAAAAAAAAAAAAGTAGATGGATACAAAGAGAATGTATACAGAGGCACAAGCTAGCACAGTGTCTGGCATATGGGAAATGCTCAATAAACATTCAACAAACTAATAAAAAGACCCAAGGGTCAATTTTCTTATGACAAAGTGATTGGTTGACCAGATGATCTCTATGAATTCTACTCACCATGAACAAATTAGGACTCTACAGTTATTAGAATATGCTTTTTCATAGGGAGGCTAAAGATGTATTATCCTTCCCCTGTGCTTGGTCTGGCACTGTAAATAGCCATATTTCTACCTCTTTGAGGCACAGACTCAGCAGCAAACAATGCTGAGTATCTACTGTTTTCCAGACATGGCACTGTTTAGAAATGAAGAGGTCTATGGCAGTGTTTCTCAGAGGATTGCCCTCTGATCAAAATCATCAGATGCTTATTTAAAGTGTCAACTCCAGGACCCCACAATCAAGGATTGTGTTTTGATACATGTTAGGTAAGGTTCAGGCACCAACATTTTTAATAAGCATTCCAGGAATTTTTATTCACACTGAAGTTTGAGACCCACTAACCTAGGAGATATAAAATGAAAATTAGAGCAGCCTTCTTCTGAAGCAGCTCATAGTTTGGACCAACGGAAGGGAGTACAAACTCAAATGGTTTCAGGGTCCAGGCAGATAATCCCAAGTAGATAAAGCAGTTGCACAGGGTAAGAGGACACAGTCTGTTATGCAAACAATCACTTCTGGATGATGACAGCCCACAGCTTTTGCAATAGACCCATACTTGACCAACTAGATAATACAGTTCGAAAAGAGCTGGAAACACAGTGCATTTTTTCCTAGTATTTTTCTAACAGCACTTAGTAGACTGCTCTGTATAAAGTAGGTGCTCAATAAATATTTCACTGATGCACCTTTCACTAAAACCAGTGGCCATTGCTTTGGCCTAGATACAATGTGCTTACACGAGTCCTCATACTTCCCTTACACACACTGTAAATATTTACAGTGCTTTCCTCCCCAGATATGTAAGATACTTTCTTTAATGGTCATTAGAAATCTGGGGAATGGGTGGGCTTAATGTCGAACTTAAGGTCATGGGTTTACATTCCTGAATGATTTACTCACCATATCTTAGCCCTGCCTTGATGGGAGCTTTCTGCCTCCAGGAACAAACTGGATACCGGAGTCGAGTGACCAGGCCTGGGTTGATTAAAAAGTCAAAGGCAGTGGTTAGGGCATTGCTATAGCAATCGTGTAAATGAAATCATCAGAAAAGAAAAAAATCTGATGCAAAAGCTACTTTTATTCTAGAAAAAAAATCCCAAGGCCCAATCACTGATATATCACAGCCTCCTTAAGAAGATTTTTAAGTACCAGTATCTGGTAGGGGGTAAAATTCCATGATTTTCATACTAGAGTTTGCTAATAAAGATATCTTTACAAATACAATCAAGTATTTGACATCTTTCTCTATTCGCATATTTAGCTGTTATCTGTGGTCAGGAGAACTCAGGCTGGGCTCTTGTCACTCTTCCCCAAGTTCTTTGTGAGGGGGTCCCCTCCTTTGTCCTCTAGAACTCACCTCCTCCATTGTGCTGGTGGTAATTGATGAGAAGAGGGATGGAGTCAAACACAAACTTTTCAGCCACGTAGTATCGCTTGGGATTGTCATTTGTTTCTTTGATGTGATAGTGCTTTATACAGGGATTATTCTCACTTAAACAGATGAAACATAAATGCAATGATTATTAAGAAGCAATGCCAAGACATAAAAGTGTCTCCTGACATTAGATTCTTATTAACTTTGTTTTGTAGTCTCTTACAAGGATGGCAGATACAGTTGAAACTGTAGGTCAGTCTTGATGGGTTGGGCCTGAGTGCCTTAGTGCAATGTTAACAAGGACTCTGAGGTTGCATCTGAGTCCAGTTGGCAGCAGTGCTGTGATGGATTGGTGGTGGTTCTTTCATTGCCCCCAAATGAGAAAATGGTGTTATATGTGCTGCAAGTTTGCCATACCAAAATTCCAAACTGTTCTGTGAATTTAAGTAATTTTCAGCATGTGGTGAGGAAGCTTCTCTAACTCCTTCACACTTATCTGACTCTGTGCCACCACGAAGGGTTTACACAGCAGGCCTGACTGTTCTCCTTAGAAAGGCCTGTTTGCATGATTATCCTTTGGCTGCTGCTTGGGAATTTGGAATTTTGGGAAGGGCTCTCACCATCCCCTAACTGATAAGGGTGGCAGATTGTACCTAAACTTTTTGTATAAACAATGTGCTTCATGCTGAACTTTCCTTGTGGGTGTCTGGAATTTTGGTATGTGCCAGGCTGGACATGTCTACAGAACCAGGCTCCAATAAAAACCCAAGGTGCTGAGTCTCTAATGAGCTCCCCTGGTAGACAATACTTCACACATGTTGTAACGAATCGTTGCTGGAGAAATTAAGCATGTCCTGTGTGGCTCTACTAGGGGAGGACTCTTGGAAGCTGGTATTGACTTTCCTCTGGACCTTGTTCCACGTGCTTTTCCTTTTGCAGATTTTGTTTTCTGTCCCTTTGCTGTAATAAGCCTTAGCCCTGAGAGTCCTCCTAGTGAGCTTAGGGGCGGTCTTGGGCAGCCCCAGCACAGACTTTATCTCTCATTTCTCCCCCATCACACCCTACAGGGTTCCAGGTCACTGTCCTCACTCCCTCCCATCCCCAGCAGAAGCACAGCTCTCTGAGATGTGCACTGGGTTCCTTCCCACCCCTGGATGGTGCCTTTCATCTTTGCCACTTGTCTGAACCAAGCCCTGTCCTGGTCTTGCTCATGTCCTCAAGTCTTCCAAAAATATTCCCTGAGAACACCTTAACAATTATTTTTCTTTCCTGTTAATTCTTTCTTCACTTTGGTCATTGCCACACTGCATAGTTCTTACTGATTTTCTGATTAGAAGAGCATTTGAGACCCAGATATGCCCTTAGACATCATTTTACAGAGAAGTAAACTGAGGTCCAGACAGGGGCACCAAAAGCAGTGAGGGTCTTACAGTCAGCTTGGCTGAGCATGAATGAGGTTTGATCACTTTCATCCCACTGCCTTAGGGAAGTGCCATCAGCTCTTTGAGTCCCAGTTTCTTCTGTGTGCAATCAGCGTAGCAATACTTGTCTTCACTGCTTCTTAGGATTGCAAATGGTTTATAAATTCCTGGCATGTGGTAAGGACTTATTAAATGGCAGGCAGTTCTATTCAAAGAGCCTGAGCTGCAATTCATGTATTTTTACTTACAGTTGGAAATACCTTCTCTGTTACTATGTATTAAATTATACCCTCATCTTACACAGGGCCAAGTATTTTATTTCTTTAGAGCTCTGAAATCAGGGACACTAACTGGGAAGAGGACCTGGCATCCACCACCAGCTCTATTACTTTCTACTATCTAAGTCTCTTGAGTTCTGTCCGTGGCCTGCCTGGACTTGATTTTCTCAGAGGGGACAGCGAGAACACATCATTTTTAATGAGTTTTGTCTCCCCAAACTGTCTGATTTTCTTGTGTGTAACTCACCACTCATTCACTTCAGAAGGGCCTCTCCCACTTTGCTGAGCTGAGTTAGCACCGTACCTTATGATACCCTTGGTGAAAACAGACAGGGTGTAAGTTCCTGGAGTCCTGGAATCTCGAACCATGAATGCTCCTTCTTTGCCCTGGAATGGTTAGAAAGAATGAAAGTTTAGTCATCTTATGAAATCAAGCTCGTGTCCCCAGCTCCACTTTCTCACCCACAGAAGGAGAAGAAGATATGGCGGGCCAACTTGGCATAGAACAGATTTTCAGTAATAATGGTTATTATTTCATTTATTGTATTGATCAATAGATATATAGGGTGTCCATAAAGTTCTTGTGCAATTTAAAATAGCTGGTATTTTAAATGGATATCCTGTATTTCTTGGATTCACATAGAGGTCAGGGACTGCTTGAGTGCTGATGTTAGCCATGAATGAAGTCAGTTATGCACCGACGCCAGCGCCTAGTGCACCCTTCAAAGCAACAGTGGAACTCTTTTTTTCTGGAATGGCCATCACAGCTGTCTTTATGTGAGGTCTGAGAATTAAGTTCATGAACTCACCCTAGAAACCCCGCTGCTTTCAAGGGTGGACTGGGCACTGGTGTCGGTACACAGCTTTCCAAATGTTGCTCTTCGAAGGTGACCATAGTGATATTCAGCCATTCTTTTTCTAGGATGAGTTTGTGAACTGAATTGTCATAAGCCATGCTCTTTTAGAGCTCTCCATGTACTAGACTCTTCGCAGATGTTTTCCAATCCTTACTGTACCACTCTAAGCTAGATATAGTCATCCTCAATTACACTGAGTGCCACAGAGTGTAAGTGGTTTTCCCACAACACATGACTAGTAAGTTACAAAGTCAGGACTTGAACTCTGGCTTACTATCGAGCAAAGCCCACACTCAATCCACCACTCCACAGTGCCTCACAAATGGGTGTTAGAAGCATTCCATTACCCTACAAGGACATGCAACTATTTGTCCTGAAAAACTTCATCAGTCCCTTAATGGGAGTATATTTCTGAGGCCCTTTACAGAGTGCTGATTTTGCTGCAGGACAGAAGATGCACAAACATCAAGCTCTTGGCAAGAGGGAGGAAAAAGGGAGTGACTTGAGAATGTACCTTTCACCATCCTGATGATTTTGTCAACACTGACGGAATAAGCAAAAGCAAATGAACGTATCAGTTTATTCATTCCTGATGGAAATGAAAAAATCTGAAGTTTTAAGTACCTCATGTCTAATGCTCTGTTTCTCCCTCTATAAATCTATGCCTGTAACACTTGTAAAGGCTATTATTATGATTTACTTTGACATGGTGAGGGCCCTACGGGAAGGTCAGAGTTAGGCAGGATCCTTGGGTAGAGGGCACATACTTGTAGCCTATAGAACAAAGTACATAAGATCTAGAATGACACAAGTCCCTCCATCCCCCAACTGCAAAGGTGGGTTATTGCACATGTGCACACATACACAGAGGGTAATGCTAATTGTTTGAATTTTAGAATCTGTGGATTAGAAAGGACCTTATAAAGATGATCTGGCCCACGGTTGTCCCAGCCTTGGCACTATTGACATCTTGGGCCCAGTAATCCTTTGAGGTGGGGGCTGGTCCTGTACATTATAGAATATTTAGTAGCACCCCCTAGCCTCTGATTTCTAGAGGCCAGACAAGTCCTTTGGAAGACAAAATCACCCTTATTTGAGAATCATTGATCTACTGCAATTCCTTAAATCCATATGTTTCAAATTTCAAATCATCTGAAGAATCTAAAAGACAAACTAAGACAAAATTACATAATAACAAACAGCTGTCCCTGCTCCTCCATTCTGTACCTATGCGCTAAGAATCTCTAGCCTTGGGACACTTGAGCTTGCCAAGTGATTCTCATGGACACCCAGGTTTGTTGAATGAACTAAAGGTGTGTCTCCTTTTCCTAACAGTCCTGGCAAGTAGTCTCTATCTCCCAAAACAGCACCGAGAGATGGAAAGCTCTTCCTTGTACAGATTTACAACCTGCTTTCCATAATTTGGTTCTAACCTTGCAGGGGGTGGGTTTGGGAGATAATTGACTCTTATATCATTTTGGATTCTTGCTGAACATAAGTTTATGTTTACCACATAAATTCCAGATTTGAGTATGAAAAAGTTAGACATTTAAGGCCAGATGCAGTGGCTCATACCTGCAATTTTAGCTCTCTGGGAGGCTCAGGCGGGAGGATTATTAGGGGTCAGGAGTTCAAAACCACCCTGAACAAGAGGGAGACCCCTGTCTCTATAAAAAATAGAAAAATTAGTTGGGCATTGTAGTGGGCACCTATAGTCTTAGCTACTTGGCAGCCTGAGGCAGAAGGATCACTTGAGCCCAAGATTTTGAGGTTGCTGTAGGCTAGGCTGATTCCATGGCACTCTAGTCCAGGAGACAGAGTGAGATTCCTCAAAAAAAAAAAAAAAAGAGTGTAGATTTTTTTTTTTGAAACTCACAAACTCCTCTTATCTTTACTGGGAGTTTCAGGAGTCTATTTTGAAATTCAAAGCTGAGGCTTGATGTCAGCTTTTCCCCTGTGGCCTCCCTTTCCCAAGGCAGTGAGCAAGGGCTTCCCTTGCTATTTGTCTGAAAGTGAGAGAAGAATTGAGAAAAATGAAGAAAGTTCCTACACTTTTCCCCTGACATGACCTGAAATGGTCCTTGTATTCTATCTTTTGCACATACTGAATTTATTTTAATTATTTCATATTTCATAGATATTTTTAAATTCAAGAGACAGAGTTAGAAATCTTTGGGAAACAGTAACATAATCTTGTGCTCCTTGTCAGCCTTCTTGTGGACTTGGAACTATTCTGCAGAATGTGCTCTGTGTAGAATCTTGTGTGTGGTGAGGACAGAGGAAATCTAACCAGATTCTTATTTTCTTTCTCTCATAGATGAATGTAAACTGTTTACTTAAAGAGACATCAAAGGCCCTTTTAAATTTTGCTTACAAATCATCCTTTAAAAAAAACCTTGATTTTTAAAAAATTATATTTTTTTACCCCTTTGGGGTCGGTAGTTTATTCAATTTCTGAAGTAAAGGTGTTTTACGGCATGTCAAAAAAACACATTAGTTCATTAGTTTTTAAAAATAACTTTGGAGGCATAATTTGTATACTGTAAAATTCTTCCATTTTCATTGTACAATCAATGATTTTTAGTAAATTTATGGTTATGCAACCATTATCATAACTTAATTTTAGAATATTTTTGTCACTCCAAAAAGGACCTTAGTCCTCTATGCACCCCTGCCACCATGATTTGCCTATTGTAGACATCTCACATAAATGGAATCATATAATATATAGAGTTTTGTTATGGGTTTCTTTCAGTTAGCATGTTGTTTTCTAGGTTCATCCAAGTTGTAGCTTGTATCAGAATTTAATTCCTTTGTACAGCTGAAGAACATTTTTTGTATGTGTCTGATCCACCCGTCTGTAGGTGGGCACTGAGGATGCTTCCATGCTTTGAACACTGTGAATAGTGAATTTGTGTCTGAATTCTTTTGCTTGATATTGTGTTTGTGATATTCATCCATGTGCTGCTGCGTGTAGCATATCTTGTCTTCAGAGTTCGTCCCCATTTTCCAAATCATTTAGCTTTTGCTCTGGCCTCATTGAAATGTGGTAGCTTAAACCGAAGTCAGGAAGAAACAAAAGTTCAAGAGAGGTGGACTTTATTTGAATATGTAACTGATTCTAAAGGGGAAGAAACATAGACCAAAAAGATTAGATATTTATCAGCTGTGAAGAGGGGAGTGTGAGTATCTCTTGCATCTAATTTTCTGTTATTGTTTTTATTGTTATTCTTTCAAAGAAGCCATTGCTTTTCTGAAAAAAAAGATTGTAATTAGAGCTGGGTTCAGTTATTAACAAGAGTAAATAGTCCACAGAAATCAGAAAAAGGAGAAGTAAGGTTTGCATGCAGCTCAGCTGAGTATGGAAGGCTCAGCGTCTCTGAAGCCGTCTCTCCTTCATCTTAGTTGCTGTGAGTGGCATTCTGTGGTGGTA
Organism: Loris lydekkerianus; assembly: GCA_963574355.1. Classification (NCBI taxonomy): domain Eukaryota; kingdom Metazoa; phylum Chordata; class Mammalia; order Primates; family Lorisidae; genus Loris; species Loris lydekkerianus. Next base: position 84,638 of record CAUYPK010016837.1, on the reverse strand, counting down.
ACAGGACACTCTGGAGGCTGTGGAAGCTCTGAGGAAACTGAAGTATCCAGCATGTGCTATATCATCTACCTCCTGCAAGGAGCTTAGAGGAAATCACAAACACTGAGGACATGGTTACTTCAAGGGGCATAACTCATATCACTGCCATGAAGGGGGCACTGACTCGTGCTATGCAGCCAGAGAGGCCCTCACTGCCTTGAGATACACCCAAGGTTTCCATTTGCCTTTTACTACTTTACCTAGCAAAATGAAGAGATACAAAATCATGTTTCCTAACAGATGCGAGGTGATAGAAAGAAAGAAAGAAAAAAGAAAGAAAGAAAGAAAGAAAGAAAGAAAGAAAGAAAGAAAGAAAGAAAGAAAACATGCTAAGGAGGTGAAATATATTTGCTACCCCTAGAGGGATGGAAGAATAGAAAGTAATTTAGATATTCCCTGTCACCCTGTGTAATATTTTAGAAGCAGTTATATGCAGTTTTCCTGCGTGTAATACAAAGGAGGTGAACCAGATGCTCCTTAAAAATAATACTAACTGTTTATAATTTAGTGAATTCCAGATGTTTTCTGGAATTAAATACATGAGCTTCAACTTCCTCATCTGTAAAAATCTTTGTAAGGTTGTTAGAAGAATTAAAGTGTATAGAACTTCTTCTAAAATACAATACCAGGATGAGAACTTAATAGTTATTAAGTTAATAAAAGTTAATAATAACATGATTCCTGGTAGGGCGTGGTGGCTCATGTCTGTAATCCTAGTATTCTGGAGGCTAGGGTGAGTGGATTGCTTGAGATCAGGAGTTCATGACCAGCCTGAGCAAGAGCGAGATCCCATCTCTATTAAAAATAGAAAAAACTAGCTGGCCCACCATAGAGGGTGCCTGTAGTCCCAGCTACTTGGGAGGCCAAGACAAGAGAATCCCTTGAGCCCAAGAGATGGAGGCTTCTGTGAGCTATGATGATGCCACAGCACTATGTCCAGGGTGAAGGAGTGAGACTTTGTCTCAAAAAATAAAGATTCTATTTTATTATATGCTATGGTATACTATCTGTTGGAAATAATTATTCCATTGTCTGTCTTCATCTGAGACATGTGATCTGGTTGTATTAAGTATATTTCTTTCTTTATGTCCATATAATTTGAAAATGACCTTTCAGACACATAAGTTATTGTGTAAAGATGGATAGATAATTCATAGCCTTTCATGCTGTGTTGTAATTTAAGAGTGTCTCTGACATATAGCCATCTGCCATCTTTCATTCTGGAGGTGGCTTATTATTAAGTCAATATTTCATCTTTCATGACATCTTAGAATCCTGGAAATATGATAAACTTGTTCCTTAGATAATGCTCCTGTCTGAAATGCAGATCACCCAATATGCAGGATGCCGCAAGGTGTTCTAAGCGACCTACACAGTACCTATTTGGAAGGATGGGTTAAGACAGAAGAGAAAATGTTGACAGTCAAGGAAGAATGAGAAAAGAGCCACTGGAGAAGTATCAATAATATCGCACCACAAGGGTTCAAAGGCAAGAAAAACCACAATCCACAGCCAGGGAGAGGGAAAGCATGAGAGGCTTCTTGGAGGAGGCAACATTTAAAGCATTGATAGGACATATTAGGAGATGCTTTTCAGTGGTTTCCAAACTTCAGTACATCCCAAATCCCCTGGGTGCACCTCTACAAGTTCTGATTGGGTAGGCCTAGAGCCTAGGGGTTTGTATTTTTGAAAGCTCCCCTCAAGTTGCTCCTGACTAGTCTGGTCCTCCTTAAGCAACTGTTGCTAATTGTACGCAGTAAAATGTGTATTAAGCATTTGTTATATTCATTCATTCAACAAATATTTATTGAGCAATGCTTTTGTGCCAGGTACAGATTTGAGTACCTGGGTATAGCAGGAACAAGATAAGGGGTTTCTATTTTAGTGGAGAAATAAATATGTATGGAGCTGTATAGAAGGAGCTTTAGCTACTAGAAAAGGTGAAAGGAATCAGCATATCTCTTAAGAGTCCTATACTTGTTAGACAAGAAGATACACCTAGAAAGTATGTAACTGTTGTTTCAAACAGCATAGAAGAAAAGTGAGCAAGATAACGTCATTCAGTTCTAGCTTCCCAGAATCTGTCCTAAATCTGAAAGGGACTCTAACACTTCTTTCATTTTTACCTAAGAAAGAGAAGAGAATTTGGTAAAGTAGGTCAAAATATGAATAAGAAGGAATGTTTCAGCTGCCCAAGCAAGTAAAACATATTTAAATACCTCAAAAAACTGCCATAAAATAGGAATCATCTTTAGCTAGTCATTAACGTGAGCCGTTTCTTTCTTTTTTTGAGACAGAGCCTTAAGCTGTTGCCCTGGGTAGTGTTGTGACATCACAGCTCACAGCAACCGACAAATCCTGGGCTTCAGTGATTGTCCTGCCTCAACCCCTCAAATAGCTGAGACTACAGGTACCCACCACAACGCCCGGCTATTTTTTTTTTTTTTTTTTTTTTTTTGGTTGTAGTTGTCATTGTTGTTTGGCAGGCCTGGACTGGATTCGAACCCAGCAGCTCTGTTCTTTGTGGCTGCCACCTTAGCTGCTTGAGCTACAGGTGCTGAGCCAACATGGGCTGTTTCAAGTGCTTCATAGCCTTTATTATCCAATGTGTGACTGAAAATAACAAAACTGAGACCAGCCTGGTAGTTCATGCCTATAATCCCAGCACTCTGAGGGGCCGAGGTGGGTGAATTGCCTGAGCTCAGGAGTTTGAGACCTGCTTGAGCCAGAACAAGACTAAGACCCTGTCTCTAAAAATAGCCAGCCATTGTGGTGGGCACCTGTGGTCCCAGCTGCTCAGAAGGCTGAGACAAGAGGACTGCTTTGAGCCCAAGAGTTTGAGGTTGCTGTGAGCTGTGATGCCATAGCACTCTACCAAGGGCAACAAAATGAGACTTGGTCTCAAAAAAAAAAAGAAAAGAAAAGAAAAGAAAAGAACAACACTGTACTTGTTTAAACACGGTATGATTGAATTTTTTCATTAATTTTGCATTCCTCTCAATTAGTTCATTTTAGCCAAGCTTTACTATGTTATCCAAAACACAGGCTGGAGGACCAGGTATTGAGCTGGCTACATATGCATCGTAAGTGCAACGTGAGAAAACACAGATTCCCAGGAATGAACTGTGGAGATTCTGATTCTGTAGATTGGAGTGAGACCCAGGAATCCATATTTTTTTGTGAGACCTATGTTTTTGCAAGTACAAATTATCTGTATTTTAAACATTTCCCAGCAATGTGTATTATATAAGGAAGCCCCGGAGCTGATATAGAACCAAGGAGAAACCAGAGTCCACTAACGACTCAGCTCAATTCCTTTTCCTCCATGAAACCTTTCCCAGCTCTGCTAGAGTTTATCTTAGTTTATCTTTCTTCAGAGTTTGTCTCGTTTCCCAATAGAGTCCAGGTGCGTGGACTGTGACCAAGTGCGTGGGGCCAAGAGCAGTAGAGAGTGGCTGCATGAATGACAGTAACTGTCATCCCTGATTTAGTCCAGGGCACATCCTGTACCTATGCGGAAACTGTGGTCCAGATGGAAGAAGAGGTGTCTTCTCTTGGCAATCCAAGTCCAGCCCTGAGGAAGGGTGAAGAGCACTGCTGCTCTGGTGGTGTCTGCATGTCAGTATCAAGGTCTCCCAGGTTTCTTTTCTTTTCCCTCCCTTCTTTTATTTCTTCTTTCTTTCTTTCTTTTTTTGGTGTTGTTGCAGTTGTCATTGTTGTTTAGCAGGCCTGGGCCAGGCTCAAACCTGCCAGCCTCGGTGTATGAGGCTGGCGCCCTACTCACGGAGCTACAGGTGCCGAGCCTTCCTCAGGTTTCTTATCCTGTGGTTTGCTAGTCCCATAAATTCCCACAGTATTTTCACTATACATGAAAACCATTTTTATGCCAACATGTCATCCCACTGTATTGACATAAACTACAGCAGTATTGAAAAAACAGTATGGTTCATTTTAATTTAAGTCAAAGGACAAGTTAAAGGTGACTTACTGTATCCAAAAGAAGTTTTTCAGCTTTGTCCCGGCTGATACTCTCATTGTACCATCTGAAAATGGGAAAAAGTCATACGTCAATGACATTTTTTAAGTTTCATTATTTATTTATAAAAGATAATGCTAGAAATTCATATGATCATACTCTGTTTCTACCAGTGCATTTATTTATTTATTTATTTATTTATTTATTTATTTATTTATTTATTGAGACAGAGTCTTACTCACTACCCTGGGGTTTTGAGGTATTATAGCTCACAGCAACCTCAAACTTTTAGGCTCAAATGATCTTCTTGCCTCAGCCTCCCGAGTAGCTGGGACTACAGGTTCCTGCCACAACGCTCAGCTATTTTTTTAGAGACAGGGTCTTGTTCTTGCTCAGGCTGGTTTTTAATTCCTAAGCTCAAGCAATCTGCCTGCCTCAGCCTCCTACAGTGCTAGGATTACAGGCATGAGCCACCATACCCGGCCTCTAGCAGTGCTTTTAAACTTGAAAGTAAACTTGGGTAGTAAAATATTTGATTGGAAAGAAACAAATAAAACAGCATTGGCAAAATATTAATGATTGTTGAAGCTGGGTTTGGGATACATGGAGATTCATTATGTCATTCTCTCTACTTTGCAATTCTTGGGAATTTTCCAAAATGTTTTAGAAAACACTTATCTTTTTCTCCATTTCATGAGCCAGTAGGTAGTTACATGTAGGAGGGTGCTAGGGCAGTTATAAAAATTTATTATCAGTTTGGAAGTTTAGCAAATAAATATCCTTTTGAAACAACTGCAGTATTTTCTTCTTTAAGAGTAGTCTTCCAGACATTCTGCAAAGTAATTTAATTATTTTTATAATTTTGTTGTCTAACTTTTTGTTTCCATCTAGACACCACAGAAACTTAGGAAAACCAGTTAAAAAGTGGCAAAGAAGGCTTGGTGCTTATAGCTCAAGTGGCTAATGCGCCAACCACATACACCCGAGCTGCTGGGTTCGAATCCATCCTGGGCCAGCCAAACAGCAATGACAACTACAACCAAAAAAAGAGAGAGAGAGAAAAAAAAAAAAAAGTGGTAAAGAAGGATACAAATGAGTTTTAGGGATAAAAATTTTTTATGTTGCTAACAATGTTTGAGCCACATCCTGGCCTCCCTGGCTACTTATTAGCTAAGAGGAGGCAGAATGATCATCAACTAACCATTAGTTTTGAAAACTAATAAATTCAGAAGAAGAGAAGTTGTAGGTGGGGAAGGAATACCATTTTACCAAGCTTGTTTGGCTATTGAATAAGAGTATTAGTGGGTTCATTTGAATAAGAGAATTAGTGGGTTCATTTGAGCTTTTTGAACAGTATATGGCAGGACAGTATTTTATACCTCCAATTAGATTATCTAATTGAGGGCTGGCAAATAGGCTTCATTTCATGTACAAGTCACAAACAATTACTGATGGCTACCTAGAACTGCACTGAAAAGGTTGTTGTCAGTCTGGGCAGAGTAGATAATAGTGTTATTATCAAAGAGTGATGTTGGGGTAGGCAATGTGGTTCACTTCTGTAGACCTATCATGGAAGGCAGAAGGATTGATTGAGCCCAGGATTTGGAGGTTGCAGTGAACTAGAATGATGTCACTGTACTTTAACCCCAGAGACAGGGCAAGACCATGTCTCAAAAAAAAAAAGTGATATCTGCCTGAGTTCGGTGTGTGGGAAGGGAAGTCAGCCTTCCTTCACTTTGTCTGACCCTCCATTTTATGGAGTCAGGTCATGACTCTGAACCAAGGCAGGTGACCTGATCCAATCAATTTACCAACCCACGATTATATTTTCAGGCAGTACATTTTTAAGTTCTTGTGCAGATCTTGTCTCAACTAGACAGCGGTAAATTCAAGGATTAAAAAGTCATTGCACTGATACCTTTTATATGTACAGTTATATAAGATAAATTTCTGGATGTTTGCTTGTAAGTCATTGTCATTTTATTTTCTGAGACCTATAATCTGGAAAATGCAAACTGATAGCCCACAGTGTAAATAGGACCCTATTCGTTTACACAGTGTAGTATTTTATTTAAATGTGACTTAAAACGCCTTTGGGTCAGGGAATACACTTTTCTATGTGCTCTAGACTATGCCATTCCCTATTGCTTTATATTCTGTTGGAATGTGGAGTTTGTGTCCTCATCATAAACCAAGAGATCTGATTAACAGCAAAAATGATCAAACAAAACTACCAGCCATCCTCATGGACATTTGAACAAGCGCCTATTCTTTTTTTCTCCAAAGGCATTGACTATTAAAACAGAAGAATTTGATTTTATTTAAGCATAGTTGATATATGTTTCATTTCAGCTCAAGTATTCTTGGAGTTGATGACTCATCAGCTTGCTAAGGGAAGGGCTATTCACACATACTTGATCAAAACAAGTCTCAGGTTGACAGACTCTTTGGAAAATGACAGCTCTTCACCACAGAAACTATCAGAATTTCAGCAACAAATCACTTGACCACATTTGAACTAATAAAGACCCTAACGCATTATCAGGAGTCCCCATTTACTTGTTTGCTTCAGCCTTGGTATTTTACTCACATTTGGTGAGTAAACTTTTTTTATTTTTAATGAAGACCCTAATGCATTAATAGGAGTCCCCATTAACTTGTATGCTTCAGCCTTGGTATTTTACTCACATTTGGTGAGTAAACTTTTTTTATTTTTAAATAACTGCAAACTTACAGAAAAGCCATAAAATGCTATATGAAAGAACTTTCATGTACACTTCACCCAGATGAACCAATTGCTGATATATTATACATTTGTTTTACCAGTCCCTTTATGTAGACATATGAATAGACAATTTTTTGGAAATATTTGAGAGTTGCCTTTTCTTCCTAAGTACCTCAGGGTCTGTTTCCTAAGATATAGAATATACACTTATACAACCACAGTACAACTATCCAAATTATAAAATTTAACATCTATATGATACTATTATCTAATTGTAGACCTTATTCAAATTTTGTAATTATTCCAATAATGTGTGTTCTAACTAAAAAAAGATACAACTTTTTTTTTTTTTTTTTTTTTAAGACTCAACACTCAATCCAGGATTAACAGTGCATTTAGTTACCATGTATCTTAGTCTTTAATATGGATTAATTTCTCCACCTTTTGTGTCTTTCATGATACTAACAGGTTTTTTTGTTTTTGCTTTTGTTTTGAGGCAGAGTCTCACTCTGTCACCCTGGGTAGAGTGCTGTGACATCATCATAGCTCACAGCAACCTCAACCTCTTGGGCTCAGATGATCCTCTTGCCTCAGCCTCCCAAGTAGCTGAGACTATAGGCACCTGCCATTATGCCCAGCTAGGTTTTTCTACTTTAAGTAGAGACAAGGTCTGACTCTTGCTCAGGCTAATCTTGAACTCCTGAGCTCAAGCAATCCACCTGCCTCGGCCTCCCAGAGTACTAGGAATATAGGTGTGAGCCACCATGCGTGGCCAATACTAATGCTTTTTTAAGAGCACAGAACATTTAATTTGGATTTGTCTAATATATCCTCATAACTAAATTCAAGATTTTTGAACAAGACCATTAGAGAAGTGGTATTGTCTCCTTCTCAGTGTGTGACATAAAGGAGGTACATGATGATTTCTTCCTACATAATTGATGTGAATTTTTATTATTTGCTTAAGATGAGATCTACCAGTTATATTTATATGTACTTCGTAATTATTATATAAGTTATTTGTGAGGAAATACTTGAAGGCTGTGTAAATGTGGTGTGCTTCATCAAATTTTCACCCTCTAGATGTGACATTCATTGATAATTCTTGCCTTGATCAAGTGGTACTTTGAATCACAAAATGGTGATTTTTAAACTTTATTATAGATTAATTGGCATTTTGCTGTAATAAATAGCTTTTTCTTCTTATTTATTTACTTATTTACTTTATCAATTTATCTATATTCTTATAATACTTTCAATGATTTATAGTCCAATAATGTCATTATTTATTTTGATACTCAAATTGTCCTAGATTTGGTCAGTCTTTTAAAGATGACTTTTGTAACAATTTGACATGTTCAAATCATTAAAAAAATTTCTTTTTGAGTATTTCTTTTCTTTCTGGTGCAACAAGATATTCCACATTCATCTTGTTCTTTCGCTTCCCCAACCCTGGAATCCCAAGCTATTTCTCCAAGAAGTTTTCATTCTTTTTGGTGGGAAATGTTATTTAGGATGATAGAAATGCTCCTTGTTACTGCTGTGGTGTTGCTTCTGGGTCCTTCAACACCTGAGCTAGGAAATAAATGTACATGATGTGTGCTTTGTTTGCTACAACTGGGCTTTATCAAATACTTCCATTAAAATTATATCCATGTGAATTCTTTCAAATAATAGCGTGGAAATAAACACTTGCACAATTTAAGCAGATATTTAGTATCTATTATAGTTTGTTGTTTTGGTATTAGAAGTATTGCATTACACTATGTTTTAAGTTAATTTACTTTTGATCCAGTGTTCATAGTGTTTTTGCCTTCTCAAGTAAGTACAGTATTCCTGCTATTCCCAGTAGAACCTTGTCTTTTTACTACAATCTACTCAAGTATCTGAGAATCATCCCTTTGATAAAAAAGTAGGGCTCAAGGAGTAGGGCACTGACCCCATATACCATAGGTGGTGGGTGGGTTCAAACCCGGCCCCAGCCAAAACAAACAAAAAAAAACTGTAAAAAAGTAGGTGAAGTACCCTCCTTTTCCTCCTACAGGTTCTCCCCTACTGTTTATTTACGAATTAGAGCATAAGAGAAGAAAGTGAATCAGAAAGGCAAATGCATGGTATTTTTATAGTCAACAAATAATTTAGTCCTAACCCAGGGAAGATTCCTTGGTACCTTTTTTTTTTTTTTGGAGATAGAATCTCACTCTGTCATCCTGGGTAAAGTGCTGTGGCGTCATTGTAGCTCACAGCAACCTCAAACTCCTGGGCTCAAGAGATCCTTTGGTCGCAGTCTCCCAAGCAGCTCAGGCTATGGGTGCCTACCACATTGCCCACCACATTGCCCGGCTAATTGTTCTATTTTTAGTACAGATAGGGTCTCATTCTTGCTTAGGCTGGTCTTGAATTCCCAAGCTCAAGTAATCTACCCACCTTGGCCTCCCAAAGTGCTAGGATTATAGGCACGAACCATTGCTTATTTTCTGAAAACAAATAAAATATCTTACTCATAGGTTTTCAGGTTATTTGGAGATTTTTCCACCAGATAACTACTTGGTACATATCCTTCATGCCTGTTAAAAGGAAAATTAGTATTAGATTAATAAAGAACTTTTATATCTTAATTTTATAGGTTTAATCCACTCAAAGTCATTGAAAGGTGAGGGACTCTCACTCTATTTGGCATTTGTGATAAGGCAATTCAAAATTCAGAATATAAAAATAGTAAAAATAACACAACCTTCCACCTGTTAAAGGCAATAAATTTTACCACTTACATATAACAAATTAAAAGTGGCCATAGGGCTTAAAAAGCTCTGTTTGCTGGTTTCCTCACTGTGAAATTTCCTCTACTGGAAAATAAAGTCTCTATTTTCTTTAAGGAAACGTTTCTCATGTGTGATAGTGTTTTTTCCACTTTAGTGCATCATTTTATAATCATGAAACCAAAATAATTAAAATATAAAAGACGACTTTCCAACCACAGGTTCTAAAAGATATTATCAGTTGGTATTGTACGCTTCTTTAAAAAAATTTAAAGGCTCCCTAATTGAGCTTCTTCAGATATCAATGGTATTATATTAATATAAACATGAGAAAAAGGATAAGATATGGTTGGGCTTGGGGGTGGAGAGCCACTTTTGAGCAAGAATTAGTAATTGTGCATAAATAAAAATGTAAATTAATAAGGATATCAAAATTCTTTACATTTGTGTATAGCTGTGTAGTTTTCAAAGCACTTTCACGTTCGTTATCTCATTTAAGATCACAATGTGAGAGCAGTGTCCTTTCCACTTTCTAAAACGCTGTCTTCATATCTGTCAAATAAAGGACCTAAAGCAGATTATACATAAAATCCCTCCATAATCTGCCAATCTGTAAAGATCCTTGATAGTTTCCATTCCATAACGTTTTTTTTTTTTTTTTTTTTTTTTTGAGACAGAGTCTCACTTTGTCACCCTTGTAGAATGTGGTGTCATCACAGCTCACAGAAGCCTCAGCTTTCTGGGCTTAAGCAATTTCTCTTGCCTCAGCCAGCCCAGTAGCTAGGACTATAGGCACCTGCCATAACGCATGACTATTTTTAGAGGCAGGGGTTTCGCTTTTGCTCAGGCTGGTCTCAAACTCCTGAGCTCAGGCAATCCACCCTCCTCGACCTCCCAAAGTACTAGGATTACAGGCATGAGCCACTGCACCTGGCCATATAAAGTGTTTTAATTTTTCTTATAATAAGGCCATTATATCAATCTAGTCATTGTGTTTATGGGGAATGTGTAATCTATGTCACAGATTTGTTCTGAGTAATGAAGAAATCAAGAATGGAGATGTCAAATACAGGAGGATTATCTCATGTTTTATGGGAATTGAACATCCAGCCTCAAAATTATCCTTAACCCAGTGCTCAAGGCAGCCATTGCCAAGCAATAGCAGTCGGCTTGTTCTGAAATTTGCCATTCCTTCTGTCCCTCTATTAGGAATCCCCTTAATTATTTCTGGTTTTATCATGCTATATGTTTGCAATTATATGAAAGGGTCAAATTTTAATAGTATTTTTGCTGTTGAATAGAATAACCATGTTTTACTATGATAACCATGTTGGGTTACTTACATAAATGATAATTCTCATCACTTGTATGTGGATACACAGAATTTACACAGTTCTCTCACTTTATCATCTCAGTAATTTTCTTAACACTGCGAGACAGACAAAGCTGATATCATCATCTCCCTTTTACCGGTAAGAAAATGGATTCACGGACGGTAAGTGACTTGACCACAGTCACACATGACAAGAGTGGCTGATACCAAAGTCCAAGATTTCTGCCTCCCCATTTTGTGCACTTTCCACTGTGCAACATGATCACAAAGCAACCGGGGGAAATTCCTGGAACTCTGATTGGCTCCTGGGGCGTCCTCTTTGATGCCTTTTCAAGTGTATAGTTAAGCCTGTCTACAGGCAACTGCACAAAGCGTAAACTGGCATTTGGGCAAACAAGACCTAGAAGAGGAAATTTCCTGGCTCATTAGATCCACTAAATAATGTCAGTTGATTGAACTGATGAATAGCTGAGTAAGTCCCTTTGGTGTTTGCAGACCCAGGCAGTCTGGAACCTGTTTCTGATATGAGCCTCTGCTGAGTAGGCAAGAGGGGTAACGTGACCTGTCTCATTTGCCTCCCTAAGTCAGCTAGAGAAGGAGGCTCCAGACAAGGGGCTTTGAGTCTGTTTTTAGCTAGCAAACTATACTGTGTCTCAAACCACAGGCCTGAATCTAGCGACATTTTACATCTCACTTCTGCCTCCACCTGCAATGGGGTTGACAAGGCTACTTAAAGAGAAGGCCTTAAAATACCTTTAGAATGTACATTCTGGTACATGCAAAAAGCAAATTTTTCACCTTGAAGGAATTTGTAGCCTTTCTTTCCTTTCTTTCTTTTCTTTCTTTCTGTCTCCCTCCCTCCTTCTCTCCCTCCTTTCTTTCTTTCCCCATCAAATTGGCTTTTCTTCTTAAGTTTAATGACACTGTGTTGACACTTCTATAACCCTATTAAAGAGGAAGTAAATTGGGCAAACATTTTGGCAAAATTATCTGTCAAAATTAAGATATCACATACTCTGACTCAACAGTTTCACAGTTAGAAATGTGATATATTTATATGTATGTATTCAAAAGATTGCCAAGATACATGAAAAATATAAGATCCTCACTGAAGCCTAGTTTGAAATAACAACAAAAATCAAATAACCAGGGAACTAATTATCCCACCATAAACAATTATTTAAATATTTATAACACATGTATATGTTCTAACACTATGCAGTTGTTTTAGAAAACCTAGGAAACTTGGGCCATTAGAGCAGTTGTTTTAAAGATGAAGAGTAACTGGATCACAGCACAAATGAAAAAAGATGTATTTGTGTGTATATATATGTATATAATAGATGTGTGTGTGTATATATATATATATATATATATATATATATATAAAACTTTTTGTTTAAGATACACAATAAAGTATTAATAGTAATTATTTTGGGATTTGAGGGGAGGGGCAAATGGAGAATGACTTTTTTCCCATGTATATTCTTTCTGTTAGTTAAAAAAAAATTGACATGAGCTAGATGTTGCAATAATGGAGTGTTTTCTTTTACTTTTTATATAATAAATAATAACCTTATATTTTGAAAAAATTTAAACCCTTAATATTAATATACAAGGGTATTCATTGCAGGGTTGTTAATATTTACAAAATATTGGAAAGAACCTAAGTGGCCAAAAAAGGAATTTGCTGGGCAACTGGTATTTGTGAAACCTTATTATTATCATGAATTATTTTGATGGCTAGTTTAGTGATTGTAATTATATATATATACATATATATAATACAGTATACATATATATTTTTTTTTCTGAGACAGATTCTTACTCTATTGCCCCAGGCTAGAGTGCCACAGCATCATAGCTCACTGAACCTTAAACTCCTGGGCTCAAGTGATCCTCTAGCCTCAGCTGGAACTACAGGTGCTCACCACAACACCTGGCTATTTTTCTATTTTTAGTAGAGACATGGTCTCACATTTGCTCAGGCTGGTCTCAAACTCCTGAGCTCAAAAGATCCTTCATTTTCAGCTGTCCAGAGTGCTAGAATTACAGGTGTAATAGTAGCCCGGTCTGCTGTCTTTTTTCTGATGCTTCCTAATATAGACACTTCCTTCACTCTTGGTGCTCCTACTGTAGTGGTCACACTGAGGGAGGTAGGATAAATCAGTCTGCTATTTTCTTTGTTCTGATCACACTTTGAATATGGAGGCAGCAACCACAATGCCTTACCCGTTCCTGTCTTGAACTCTCCACCAGTGAATCTCAGAACTGTCCAGGAGGCAGTATTCTTCATTGCATCGCAGTGCGAGTTCCTGAGGGTCGTTCGTTTGGTAATCATACAAGGCAATGACCACGGTTTCTTCAGGCTCTGGAAGTGATCGCTGGGGAAGGAAGGCAATAAAACCAAGAAAGGACATTAAAAACGAAGCTAAATGCAAAGCAAGATCAGCAAACCCCTGACCTGTAACTTGCTCCTGGGCCTATGCCATGTCAACACTGGTTCCTACAGTCCATGGAGATATCTATGGAGACACTGTGCCTTCTCGGGTTGGCTTTCTTTGTGAGTTAGTGTTATGGTGCTGAACATGACACAGAGATGTCAGTCCCTGGAATTCATCACTTTACTCACTCTATAAGGTACGTTTTGAACACTGTAAATTCCAAGCAGGCACATACTTTTCACAAAGGGCTGCTGACATGGCTGTGCCATGTTATGTGCTGAGGCTTTCTGCCAGGATCACCACACTCTTGGTGAAGGAGACACAGCCAGTGGTAATCCCTGCATTCCAAGCTTTGCTGATATGATTTATAGGTTTGTCAAGATCTGCAGAACCATGGGCTACTGGACCTAGGATTCTTCTGACAGATCATTTAATCCATTGATCTTTCACTTAGGATAGGGAAAATGAGGGGAATTGGGAAATGGGGAAATGGATATGGCCAATTTAGCACTTGAATTGGTCTCGCTGCTCTACACTGTAGCACCTGGGCACCCTTCTTTGTCTTGTAGTCTCTCTTGCTAATGTTTCTGCTCCTCAGTACATTTCTGAGGATGAGATATTGAAGATGTAAGGAAAAGACCATAAAGCAAACCATTACCAGAAATTCAGGCTGGGCACACCTGCTGTGCCCTGGAAGACTTTGTGAGATAGTAGATATGAGAAATGATTGAGTTTGCTGGTTAGAATGTGATTTAGTGTTGGGAAGTCACAGGTGCCCCAAGCACATTAAAGCATTTGGTGGCATAAAAATACTGGAGCTATTTAAAAAATAAAGGAAATAAAAGGCTCATCATACTGATGCAGTAGTATGTCATCCCAGCTGTGCCCAGATTGGAACTTAAAGTCCAGATATTTGTGGATCTTGTGAGAGGGTGGTATATGGCACACTACAGACAAGGGTCAAGGCCTGATGCTTTTGCCCTAAGAGTTACTGGAGGGAGGAATTGTGTTCAAGGGCACTTGAAGGAGAGGAAGAAGAGCTATGGCATGGCATTCATCTCTGTAAAGGGCAACTCACTGATTAATTCCTCTGAAGTGAAAGGTCAGCTCAGCGCTCTGAAGTGGTGGTGGTACCTGCCCATAGTACATGTTGGGGCATACTGGATATCTATGGGGATATTCTGAATGTCACAAAGTTTGAGAAGTGCTATAAACATTTAATGGGTGAGGGCCAAGAATGCAAAATGGTCCATTAGGATGCCACATTTCCTACCACTTTTAAATGTCCTGGTTGACATCCATGTGGTGAGAAACCTGTTTATGCAGTAATTCAAATATATAAGACCCTGAGACTAGATATTACCTCTATCCTTTACAAAGTCCTGGGTTTCCTAGCATTGCAAATACTTTGTACACTAAGGGAAGATTATATTCTATTTAGTTCAGAACTTTACCAAGCATTCTTCACCATTTTGGAAAATCACATCAGGGGTAGTAATACTGTATTTAAGTCACAATACAATATCCCTGTACATGTATTAGTTGAATTTCAGCTGCCAAATTTATGTATTTATTTTGAGACACAGTCTTACTTTGTCACCCTCAGTTGAGTGCTATGGCATCATAGCTCAAGCAACCTCAAACTCTTAGGCTCAAGTGATTCTCTGTCTCAGCCTCCCAAGTAGCTGAGACTACATGTGCCTACCACAATGCCCGGCTATGTTTTAGAGATGGGGTCTTGCTCTTGCTCAGGCTGTTCTCAAACCTGTGAGCTCAGGCGATCTGCCCTCCTTGGCTTCCCAGAGTGCTAGGATTATAGGCCTGAGCCACCGCCCCTAGCCTCAGCTGCCAAATTTAATGGTAATTAATGATTTTATCATGTCTTTCAATGTAGTCGTGCCTCAATATTTATATATAAAAAACACATATTATGGTTCATAAATTATTTTATTTCCTTTTTTTTTAGTGTTACAATTCTTTTTAAAAGTATGTGTTTACATAAGATGTATTATTTATGAATTTCTTTTCATAACAAAAGGAACTTTATAAAAATATTTGTCAAAAAGGCGAGCATTGGATCTGATAGGGTTTGGAATCACTAGATTGAAGTGAGAAGATAAAGAGATGGCATTTGGAGAAACTGAGAGTCTGTGGGCTCTGGAGGGGCTGCCTGGGTACCTGGGTGAAGAGATGAGGCATGGAGTGAATGAGGGTCTGATCGCCTGGCTACTTGGCCACAGGACTCAGAACACCCATGGCCCCAGCCAGGGAGAGCTCCACTGGCTGGAGAAGGGCCTCAAAGAAAGCTCAAGTAGAGGTAGCAGGAGGAGGGTGCCTTCCGTAAAACCTGGAGAGGAAGAACACGTGTGGACAAGTGGCCCCTCCGGAAGCCCTTCAGGCTGAGCCCCTGTGGGTGTGGGGTGCCGAGAGGCATTGGAATCCGGACCACAGTGTGAAGCATGACCTCGTTTGCACCCACAGGCTAGAGAGGCCCGGGACCCTTGCTTACCCTGACCATGGATATTCTCCATCTTGACCCTAAATATCCACCTTTCCCCTCTGGAGGGCTGGGCCTGCTCCCCAGTTTTTCTCACACAGAAAGTGAGGCCTGTTGGTTCAGAATAGATTAGAAAACGTAGTTTCTCTATATGCCAATCCAAGATGTTATCAAGCTGAAGGTAACAGAATAAGGAGAGGAAGGAAAAGATGACTTCCAGTGGCTCAGAGTAAGAAACACTATAATGGGTTTAGACATGTGGTTGGAACTAGAACAGTGATTCCAAAAACCCCACTCCTCCAATAAGTCTGAAAGAGCAAATGATGGGGTCTGAGGAGGGACAGAGTATACGTGTTTTCTGTTTTTCACCTTCACTCATGGCTGAAAATAAGACTCGAGATGAGAGGCTCAGGAGGGATTACTGAGGAGACTGTGAGCAAGGACAGTGAGATTTCACACTTGCTTGACACACCTTCATGAAAGATGGTGGAATAGTCTTTGCAAAGTCTATGAGACAGAAAGAGCAAGCTCTCATTTTCTGCTACAAAGTATATTGATTTCCTGTTGTGAGGGAGTAGGCTGATGACAGATCTAAAAGCCAGCCCAGGGTTTTAAGGATTTAGAGCTTCCTCTATGGGGAAACTGCCAGTTTTGAAATGTTACCATGTTGGTTGGAAGGAAAAAAAGCAGAGCTCATTGTTCAGGAAGAAGCAGAATCAGTAGATTCTAGAATTAAGGGCAAGTACTCAACTGTAGATATTGGTGTTAATACTGTTATAAGGTAAAGGTTATATACCCCATGTAAGGGTCATGATCCTTCTCCTATCTTTTTTGTTTTCTTTTTGTTTTCCTTAACAGAGTAAGCTTTCCTAGAGCAGGAACTGTACCATTTAAGACACGTAAATCAGTATATTATAGACCAGTGGTTCTCAAATGTCAATGTACCTCAGAATCACCTGGTGGCTTCTGACAATGCAGATTACTAAGCCCCTCCCCCTGAGTTTTAGATACAGCAGGTCTGGGGATGCGGCCTGTGACCTGCATTTCTAACCTGCTCCCAGGTGTGCAATTGAGTTAATAATCACCAGAAACTCTGCATCCTGCTAAGTTGCTGAAATGCTTTGGGAAAGCCTCAAGACCTCTCCTGGGACTGATTTCCCAAGCTTTGCAATAAGAATAAAACTATAACTCTCTGAAGTGGCTAGAACAGATAGTAAGTTATAAAGTAGATAACAGAGACGTGAAAGTGCTTTGAAATATGCAAAGTGTTATCAAACGTATGTCTCCAAAGTGCTGCAATGTGAAGGCATAGGGTAAGTGCATATTGCTACATACAATGTGAGCTCTCGTTAGACCCCAAAGTGGTCAAGTGACTTTGGTCAAGTGACATGGTTTGATTCAGGTGTTTCCTGAGTGAACGAGGTGAGGTGGGGATGCAGCATCTGGGTGGTCCTGTAAGTGGACAGACCCATAAGACAGTGCAGGCCCAAGAAACCCAATGTGTTGATTTCGGCTGAATCATGAATCTGCTGCACACATCTGGGGTTTGAGAAACACAGGAAGATGGGAACATGCAAGTGGGAGCACGTCAATCAGGCCACCGTAAGCGCCATGGCCACCTGCACCCGGAGCTTGGGCTCTTGGCACTCACCCTGTTGTCTTCAGGAGTGGGAGGAAGAGGCTTCTTTGAAGCTGAAACAAGAAAAACAGAGAAAGAAAAAATAAGCATGAAACTCCACTAACACAACCGGAGGTGAGCAGCGAGGGGGCTTTTCAGAGAAAAGGGGCCCAGAGAGAACAACAGAAGAAAAGGGGCCAGAGGAAGATGATGAGACACAGACAGGCCCCAACCCGCCTGTCTTCAATCTTTCTATCCTGCTGGTCCTGGGCCCCTTTTCTAGGAGACACCAGATGCTTCGAGAGGTCCATAGTCTGGGTCCTCTTTGTCTGCATTCCCAGAGGAGTTAGGCTGTGGCCTTCTCTGTAGGCACTGAGGCTTCCACGAATGTCTCTGCCACCTGCTAAGGCCCAGGGTGGGAATCAGTGACTCAAGGCAACAGTGAGTCACAGACTTCCTAATGCTGTCGTGGGCCTGGGGAGGGTGGCGGAGGTGGGAGCTCCCGCTGCTTCTGAGCAGGCTGGAGTCCACTTTCAGGTGCCTTAAGGCCTTTGACTCTGTGTCCTTTCTGCTCCCCTGTCACTACCTCCCCCAACGTCTCTTTCTGTCTCTCCAGCTCATCTTTCCGTGTCACCGTGTCTCACTCTCTTTTGCTCTCCTCTCTCTTCCTTCTTTCCTCTTTCTCCTGTCTTCTCTCTCTCCCTTTCCTCTTCTCCTTCCTTCTATCTCTCCATCTCCCTTCCTATTTCTCCTTTGTGGAACTGAAGAGGTCAGACCTGGAGTCAGGGTAGCGAAGGTATGTGCCTGGGAGTATGTGTGACATGAGGGGCACTGCACAGGATTCAGCTCAGTGCAGAGGCTTCTTTAATAATTAGACGTAAGAAGAAAATGGGCTGGACAGGTAGGTGCTGGGCTATTCATCTCCATATATATGAGGTTGACTTGTAGCCCAGGTCAGGGATGTGGGAGAGGAGAGTCACACAGTGACACTGACTCCACAACCCAGAGCCTGCTAGGGGATTGACTTGGGAATATATTTAACACAGAAGAAGGAAAACCCACATAATTATGAAGGGGGAATGGTAAACTCTCACCAATGGGCACACCCCCGAGTGAAGGGCTCAATTACAACTTGGACTTTACCTAACAAATGCAAACAATGTAACCTAATAGTATGTACCCTTTTATTAATCTGAAATTAAGAACAAACCCACATAATTGGTGGTATGTTTCCCATTTAGCACTGAACTTGGAGCCAGGAGACTGCCTCCCACTCTCAGATCTACCTCCATGAACCTTGGGCCCCTTCCAGCCCTGGCTATTCTGTGACGGGTCTCCTTTTCTCCTTCCTCTGGCCCTGTTCTTCCTTCCTCCTTCTCTCTCTGTATGAAATTAGTATGTGGGGAGAGTAGGGCCAGTTCTGGTTGATGAGGCTGAAAGAACACTTAGAGAAATTTAAAGCGTGAGAAAGACTCCATGTACTGTTGCTGGTTTCAAGATGCAGGGAGCAACAGAATGGAAGGGGTGTGTGAGCAGGAGTGAAGAATCAAGAAGCTTCCAGTGGCAGTTAGCAAGGAAATGATCACCTCAGTCCCACAACTATGATAAACTGAAGTTGGCCAGCTACCTGAAAGAGGGTAGAAGTAGATTCAATCTCAGACCTTCCAGAAAGGAAGGAAGCCTGGCTGACACCTTGGTTTTGGTTTTGTGAGATTCTAAGCAGAGGAATCAGATCAGTTACACTACTCCTGGACTTCTGATAGAAAAAGTCATGAAATAATAATTTTGTATTGTTTTTAAGATGCTAAGTTTGTTATGGTCGCAATAGAAAACTAACATAATGACCATTGGGCTTTAACATATGAACATTCTGAGAATGAATGGAATTTCATTCATTCATTCATTCACAGTTTTTTAGTATGTGGGGAGAGTAGGGCCAGTTCTGGTTGCAGAAATGGGTGTTGCTGTGGGTTGGGTCTAATTTCACTCAACCACTTCTGTTGTATCCCAGACATATACATGTACTGCTATATCTCAGCCTCAGATTCTTCCATCCACAAAGAAAGACTGGTAGACATAACTATCACTTATCAAGAACTCATTAAGTGCCAGGAGCAGCACTTTGGTTTGCCTTAACCCATTGAAGGGCCCAAAAACCCCACGAGGTCATTACTTATTATCATTATCCACATTTTACAGGTAAAACTCAGAGGGATTAAAAACATATATGAAGTCACACAGCAAGGGAGAGGTAGGCTGAGACTTACCTAGATATTTTTTCACTCCAAAGCCATGTGCTCACAGACCCTGCAACATCAATGTGCCCAAACCCAGGAATCCTGCAAGCTTTCACCCTGGCCACATGACCATGTGCTGTTTTCATAGCACAGCATGCTTCTCAAAACCTCTGCTCTCTGTTGTGTGAACTGTGATGGGTAAGGCTATTTAGTCAACTCAGTAGAGTGATGCTCAGAGGGAGAGAGGGCAGTGGGTTGCAAAGAAAAGCAAAACCATCAGCCAAGTGATTGTCTGGCACAAGCGCAGGATGTCCTGAGGCGGTCAGGCCCAGGGTTCGCCTGGAAGGAGGAACTTTCCCACCGGCATGAGTGCTGGCTTGTCATTCAGATGCTCTTAACACATCAGCCCTGTGTTTACCACTCAGTGGAGGAAAATGCTGTACCCTCTGAAGAAGAGTAGCTGTGACATACATGCGAAACACCTGAAAACTGCAAAATGGAAGCACAGACTCAAAGCATTTCAGAATTGGAAGGGCACTTAGATATTAGTCACCCTCATCCCCTAAGACCTCCCTTACTGTTTTAAAGATGAGGACATTAAAGCCCTTGGTGGCCAAATGCCTTATCTGAGGGCCCATAGCAAGGTGCTGGCAAGAATTTGAAGACCAGATCTCTAACTTTGGAAAGGACTTGTACTCACCGAGGTAAGCCCACGCCATCCTGTTATTAGGGGGGATTCCATTCACATAAAACCTTCCGTCTCTTTTTTATTAAATACTGGAGGATCTAATGGAGGCATCAACTTCTAAAACTTGGTAAGTATTATTCTGGGTCAAGGGGCTGATAACACTTAAGGACTTTCTTTCCCAAGGTGCAGGGTGAGAAATGGTGGTTTTAATGTGGTACTGACAGGGGCTGTGACTCAGGAAGTCACGGAAAACCCAGGTATGTGTTACATCCGCCTTAGGTCATCAATCTAAAGTACTGAATGTTAGTGCAACAAGAAACTGATAGATGAGAAAAGGCAGCAGTGGGATGTGAGTTTGGGAGGAGAGAAGAATGGAAGCAAAGCAATTCACATGGGCGGTTGTTCCCACTTGGGTAGCTGTGTGACCTGGAGCACACTGCCATCACTCAAGGTCACCCATGCTTCAATATCACACCACCTGCCCCAGGGGGTTGAGAGGAGCAGGAGCTTAATGAATGTGAAAGTGCATTACAGCAGAGTTGCACTCCATTGCTTAAGGTCCCCAAGTCATCACATAAGGTAAAATCGAATTGCAGTCCAGTCCCCGGGACCTGAGCCTTTGTTGTCAAAGGCCAGGAAACAATATTTTTTGTTTGTTTGCACTTTGCATTTACACTGTGGCTTTTTTTTCTCTGAGATTGTGCAAGTCAAGGGTGAGTTTGAAGGGGGCATGGGGAGAAGCCACAGAGGAAAACAAAAAACTTCTTTTTTACTTCTTCACCTCCTTAAGTGTATGGAGTTGAATTTACATAATTAAACACACACATGATGTGTTGCCATTGGAAGAAATGTATAATGCATTTAGCCACCAATGGCAATAATGTCCTCATCTCTAAGATACTAGGGGAGGTCTTAGGGACTTCCAATTCTGAAATTCCTTGAATCCATGTTTCCATTTTGCAATTTTCAAAAATTTTGTGTATGTATCTCAGAGCTGTCTCTATAATTTAAGATTAAGTAGACAATGCTATTCAAATTTCCTTTTTTTTTTTAAGACAGAGTCTCACTACTATGTCACCCTTGGTAGAGTGTGTGGCATCACCACAACCTCAAACTCTTGGGCTTAAGCGATTCTCTTGCCTTAGCCTCCCAAGTAGCTGGGACTACAGGTATCCACCACAACACACGGCTATTTTTTAGTTATAGTTGTCATTGTTCTTTGGCAGGCCCTGGCCAGGTTTGAACCCGCCAGCCTCCATGTATGTGGTCGGCGCCCTACCCATTGAGCTACGGGTGTGGAGCCTAACAGGGGAAGGTGATAGCAGTACACACAAATCTCCTGGGGATAGTGTTAAAATGAAAATTCTGATGGAATAGTTCTTGTGTGGGGCCAGAAAATTCACAGGTGATGCTGATGCCTTGGTCCAAAGACCACACTTACAGCAGTCAGTACAATGGCCTGGGGTGAGAAAAGCACCAATAGGCATGTCAAAAAGACCATGATTCTCCTTTGATAATGTAGAGTTTGTACTCCATCCCTAATACCCCCATTGAGGGGAAGCTAAGAACTTTTATTCTTTCATACTCATTTCACAAAGAAGAAAGGGAATTAATTCCCAGTCTCTTACCATTTTTGGTTGGATCATACTGGGCACAGCCTGTTGCAAGCTTCTCCAGCTGAGAACAGCACCTCCACCTCCCATCCATCCAGAAATTAGGATGGTACTTGGGCACCAAACTGTTATTATTCCTTGTTTCTGAAAGGGATTGGCACCAGCAGCAGAGTTATTTCCAGGTTAATCTATTAAAGGCCACCAACTTTATAACTGCCTAAGATTGGACCCTGCTGTATGAGCGTGAATGAGTATTACCTGGAATTGTCAGAAGACAATTGGCCTTTCCCTGAGCACATAAATTCATTTGTGCTGTTTACTGAAAGAGTGTGTGTCAGATTTAGGCATCAGCAGCTCTGGGTTCTTGTGTGGCTCTGCCTTGGGTTAGTTGTGTGTTCTCAGGTTGGGCAAACCTTCATCTGAGCTTCAGTTTCCCCCACTATGCAATGAGGTTGTCGTTAGATCATTGGGTTCTGCAACAGTGCCTCCAGCGGGGTGGGAAGGCTGGGAGAGGGCCAATTTCAGGATTCCTGCCCTTCCTTCTCTTCTATCTTCAACCACAGCAACCTTGCTTTGATCCCTTCTAAATCCGTGGTTTTGAAGTAAGATTTTGGCAGGGGGGAAAGGGGCTCTGTTACTGTAAAAGAAACCCCCAAACTCAGAACTAAATAATTTCTAAAGTTCTTTCCAGCTTTAACATCCTATGTGTAAAATCCCTTCCTAGAGGGAAAATGTCACTGGATACAGCCGGGGCCTTTTGATCACTGTTTACTTCAGAGTTTGTTCTGTGTCCTATGAACATACCTCCCTGTGATACCTGGGAGCATTTTCCATTTGACCCAGAACTTGCCTGCTCAGATCCTAGCTGAGGCTCACAACATTCTGGGAATAAGATATGCTTTATATTTTTATTCTCATTTTTCAGATAGAGGAATCATCGCTCCAGAGATTTCCAAAGGTTTGCTCACCCTTGGAGACAGATGAATATTTGAACCCAGATCTCCTGACACGCCCGTGCTTTAGGCTAACCTAGAATGGTGGCAATATCAAGAGCTTACTTTGGGAAGGCTGTTATTCTAAGTGTCTTTCACGTCCTAACTCATTAATTCTCACAACAACCCTTTTGACCGTTTTTAGTCAAAATTTATAGCTGAAGAAATGAAGGTACACATGAAGTTCAAGAAATTTACCCAAGGTCACATGCTAATAATTGGCAGAGCTGGGATTTCCACCTTAGCTGCCTGGCTTTCTATTCCATGTGCTTAAACATGATGCTGGTTCTGATTGTGCCATCAGGAAGAAGTAGCTTAAGAAAGACCCTTATTGATGCTCTGAAAAGCTTTAAAGTCTGCTAACATTTATTGGGTTCTGACTGTGGCCAGCTTGGTCCCCAGGACTTAACTGACATCAGCTCTGGAGGCAAGTTCTATTATTCCCTCCTCCTCTCCTTTGTTAACAGATGGGGAAACCGAAACATAGCAGTAAGGTGCCGGCCCAAGTGGCAGAGCTGGGATTTGAACCCAGGTCAGCCCACTCTAGGGTCTATGATCTTCCATATGCTATAACATGAGTCAACTAACTTTTTCTTAAGGGGCCAGACAATAAATATTTTATGTATTTTTGCTTACCATGAGACAAAGTTGAAGGTCTTATGTAGGTACTTACATAACCATATAGAATGGACCATATGAAAATATTTAGCTCAGAGCCTTGCAAGAATAGGCCATAGGCTGGATCTGGGCAATCCCTGAACTATACTGGTTGTTGGCTTCTGGGCCCAGGGAGACAACTAGAGACCTTCCACCAATACAAAAAGGAAACAGTGTTTGACTGTCAGCTGTTCTCAAACTATTTTACTGTGGAACTTAACCCTATTATAGGATCAAGGGTGTCAGTGACTCAACAACATAGGAGTTTAATTACCTTCTTTAAGGGCCAGCACCCAGCGCTGCCGGCTCTCTCGGTCTGGAGCAAACACGTACAGGAGGTGGTTATCGTGCACTACCTGGAGGCACAAACAGAGTTCAAGGTGAGCAATGTGCCTGGAGATGGGTGACTGTCAGCAGGGTCATCTGGCCTACTGGGCCAAGGGTGGGGTCACAGGTGTTTGTTGTCATATAGGCAAATATCTGGGTGATTAGGGGACTGGTATCTTCCTTTTCCAGATGTTAAAGTGCTATGAAAACATAGGGTGAGCAGATTAGGTCACTCTTCTAGATTCCATGCCACCAATAAGCAATATGACAGCTATCCAGAAAGTATCCAGCCATGCACTCTGAAAAATAGCATTAACAGTAGCTGGATACTTTCCAGACAGCCCTAGTATTGCAATATATTAAAATAGTGGGAGAAAATTCTCATCTTGACTAGAAAGCATACTGATGTTAATTTTTCAGTGATTTAAAAAGTCTTTCTGGAATATGAAAGAGAAAGATGACAAATTTGTAATTGGGATTTTTAAAAGTGTCTTATTTTGGAAGAGTTTAAGACTCACAAGAAGTTCCAAAAATAGTACAGAGTTCCTGTGTACTTTTCATCCACCTTTCCCCACTGATAACATCTTACGCAACCAGAGCACATTTTCAAAACCAGGAAATTGACATCGGAACCATACTATTCATTAATTACATGCCTTCTTTGAATTCCTCCAGCTTTTTTCATGCACTTACTTGTAATTGGGATTTTTAACCACTGAAAAATACATGTCATTTATTTTCAGTCCTAAAAATTCCAATTCATGGGGGTCACTTTTTCAGTAAGAGAAAAGCTCTTTTCTATGACACACTAAAAATGGAACATCCATCCTGCAGGTTAGCAAGCTAGAATGGTATCCTGGGGTGTGCAAGGAGACAGCTGTACCCTCAGAGGCATAAATACCAAGAGTCAGAAACCAGATAAGGAATCTAAAGACACCCTCCATCAGCTCTGTCTGGCAGGAATTTCTGCAGTGATGAAGGTGTTCTATAATCTGCGCTGTTCAATACAGTAACTGCTAGCCAATGTGGCTATTGAACACATGAAATGTGCCTGGTATTACTGAGGAGCTCAATTTTAAATGTCATTTAATTTTAATTAAGTTACTTTAAACTGTAAACATCCACGTGCAGCTAGTGGCTGCTCTACTGGACAGAGTGACTCCAGAGAGCGCTCAGATTATACAATCTGAGTCTTTTTGCTTCAGAACCTCAAAGCAGTTTGTAACCAAAGATTACAATATGTTGCCTCATATTGTGAGTCAAATGTAGGTTAAGCCTTGCAGACCTTGATGGCAGCTTTTTTCCATCCCTCAATACCAGGCTAATTAGGACTTTCCTTGAGGTAGGGAAGATATGAGGGGAAAGAGAATAAAAAATAACCCACCTTCTCAAGATTTTCTTTAAATCTTTGTTAAACAAATGAAAGAATTAATGAATGTCATTGACGGAAACAACAGAGAAGTCTTCTTAAGGGCTTGATCTAAGTTCTAGGCCAGGACCAGAGAGTCTTTCCACCTTCTCTCACGCAATGACTGATTTAACTGTGCACCAAGGAACAAGGAACTATCTGCCTTAGGCCTAATGGACTTACCTGAAATGGGTATTTATAGTGGCATGGGATGATAATGTCACTTTTCACAATCTCGACACATTTGATCCGGGAGAGTTCAATGGAGCCCTTCAATGTGCGCTTTTTCTGTGGGAAGACAAGTACATTCCATTTATCAAAGAAAGAAGATAATACTTTTGTTCAAATTGCTTCTAGAAATCTACTACTGGACTCAATCCACTAGCTTTGTCAACCAACCCCACTCTTTCCAACCAAATTTGCAAAGCTTGCTCCTGGCCCTCAGTCCAAGAAAGGCATTTTGGGCAGACACCAGAGAACATGTCCTCTGAACTGTCTTCTTGATGGGATTTCCACTCATTGAGCCACAGAGTCATTTATGCTGCTGCCCTTGTACAACTAGCAGCAAGTGCAGAACTTATAGCTGGGAGGGCAGTGCCATTTATAGAAAGTTAACCACACATGGGCCAATTTTCTCTGCTCTGCTCAATTACAGTGAATGACCTATCACCCTTTCCATCAAATATTACTGGACCCTCATCCCATTTCCTTGGAATCCTGCTAGATGCATTTCCCTGATACATCATGTGATGGTGTTTATGATTTATAACATGTTACACGTTACCCATTTCTAATGGTCCTTGTGCTTGAAGGATGGATCTCAGGGGATCTGATACACTACCCAGTGGGACAGATTCTATTGGTAGACTATCAGGTTCCAACAGAGGCTAGTTAGGAAAGTGGTTTTGGAGAGAAGAAGCCTTTCACGGTTTCTAAAATTAGGTTGCTGTTGAGAATAGAGTTTAATGCAGCTTTGAGACCAACTGAAAACACATCATCATAGTTGGTGTGAATCAGTCCCGAAAGACACAATCCTGAATGCCAAAATCTCAAAAGATAAAATCCCTATCTTATAAGTTCTTGAAAATAACCATCAGTTGATTTTCTGTTGTCTGAAGGATGATTGCATCATGTTAGGTGGAACTATTCACTTTGTTATTATCTTGATTTGGAAATTAAGTATGGTTTAAGGCCGTGATTTTCCATTGATGTGCCATGGCACGCTGGTATGCTGTGAGAGGATCTTAGGTGTGCTGTGAATTTTTAAAAAATCATTAAATTATTTTTGAAAGAACTTCAAAGCACCGTGTTTTTTTTCACTCTTTTTTTTTTGAACAACATAATTTAAGTGTGCTGCAGACGTTTAACCATAGGTTCAAGTATGCTATGAAATAAAACAGGTTAACACTGATTTAAGGAGATGTACGTAGGTAGTCAAGTTGACAAGGGGTGAAGGGTAAACTTGTGGAATTAATTTTAGGTGTCAGTTTGATTGGGTTCAGGACTACTTAGAAACCGAATAAAGCATTATTCTGGGCGTGTCTGTGAGAATGTTTTCAGAGGATATGCGTGCATAAGTCTGAGTGGATTAGGTAACAGAGACCATCCAGTTGGCTGGGGTCCCAGAAAGAACAAATACAGAAGGTAAATGGGGCTCTCTGAGGGCTGGCACAGACTTTTTTCTGCTGTTTTTGATCAGTCTCATCAAAACTTAGGTTGTCTGTCACAGTATTTCAGATCACCACCATTATATAATATAAGCTATTATATTTCCTTATGCTCCAGTTTGTTCATAACTGTTGCACCTGTGTAACTGTCATTAGTAAACCTGAGTGTTTATGGTTGCCAGAATAAGTATGTTATTGCCTACTTTATTGTGTAAAGTGGCCTATGAAGTATTCTGTTGTATTTTTATGTTTTTCAAATAAGTCTCCTTTTAAAAATGTAAATAAATGTCTTTTGAAAAATGTTTTTTCTTTTTTTCTTTTTTTTTTTTTTCCTGAGACAAGCTCTTCTCACTCTGTTGGCTGGGCTAGATTGCAGTGGCATCATCATAACTCACTTTAATGGCCGGGTGCAGTGGCTTCCACTTGTCATTCTAGCACTCTGAGAGGCCATCACAGGTAGATTGCTTGAGCTCAGGAGTTCGAGACTAACCTGTACAAGATCAGGACCCTGTCTCTAAAAATAAAATTAGCCAGGCATTGTGGCAAGTGCCTGTAGTCCCAGCCACTTTGGAGGCTGAAGCAAGAGGATCACTTTAGCCTAAGAGTTTAAAGGTGCTGTGAGCTGTGATGCCATGGTGATCTACCGAGGGCCACAAAGTGAGACTCTGTCTAAGAAAAGAAAAACAAACAAACAAAAAAAACTCACTGTAACCTCAAACTCCTGGGCTTGAGCAAACCCAGCAACCTAAAAAGCTGGGGCTATTGGCATATGTCACCATGGCCAACTAATTTTTCTATTTTTTGTAGAGATGGGGTTCTCATTCTTGCTCAGACTGGTCTCAAATTCCTGACCTCAAGTAATCCTTCTACCTTAACCTTTCAAACTGCTAGGATTTCAGGTGTGAGCCACTGAACTTGAGGAATTAAAAAATTATTTCTTCTGGAATTATATTTTTGGGGATTTTTATCTTTTGGATTTTAAAATTTGGGATTATGGACTAAATCCTATTATACCTTATTTTTTAAAAAGAGGTAGCAAATGTTGGTGAAAATGAGCATGTAGTTGGAAAGGGTATGTTCAAATTAGGTCTCTGCCTTTAACTAGCTCTGACCGTGGGCAATTCACCAAACCTCACACGACCTTAATGTTTACATCTCCTAAGTGAGAATAATAATATCTACCTTCTAAAGGTTGATTGGAGAATTTATTACTGGGGTCTTCAATAAAGGGTACTTTCCCAATTAAAAAGATTAAGGTAGTACAAACTACTGCAAGAAAGCTGTGGTATATATGAGTATACTTGATTGATATTTGGGGAGCTATGACATCATCAAATTCTCCAGAAGTGAACTCAGTGCTCATTTTTTTTGAGAAAGAGTCTCACTTTGTGGCCCTAGGTAGAGTGCCGTGGCATCACAGCTCTCAGCAACCTCAAAGTCTTGGGCTTAAGCGATTCTCTTGCCTCAGCCACCCAAGTAGCTGGGACTATAGGCGCCTGCCACAACACCCAGCTATTTTTGTTTTTTTGGTTGTAGTTGTCATTGCTATTTGGCAGGCCCAGGCTGGATTCGAACCCGCCAGCTCTAGTGTATATGGCTGGCATCCTAGCCGCTGAGCTACAGGTACTGAGCCTCAGTGTTCACTTTTAATTGGGGGGGCTCCTAATCTGGAAGCTGATCTTTGATTTAATAGCTAAGGCACAATATTGAGATTAAAAAAAAAAAATCAAGATGTGAAAAGTGGAGCCTCTCAAATACAGGGAAGCTTGTGGCACTTTGTTTTAAGTTTTCTTTTTAAAAACTACTTTATTCATTATTCATTTTTTAAAATACAAAATATATCCATGTTTATTGTAACAAATAAAAAAAGAGATATATGAAGAAAATATTTATAGTGCCTTGTTATCCCACCCTTTCCCATAATCCTAAGGTCGTCAAGGTTAGCCACAAGGAATGCATTTGTCTCCCCTACACACTTATAGGGTATATATAAATGAAAACAAGCATATTCTCTACTTTTGCAATCTAATGATGTGTTAAAAGAGGTTTGTCTTCCCTTAAAAACCTCTGAAAACACACGCCTTTTGGACTTGAACTCTCTTCTCATTTAGAGTCTACCACAGCTAGAAATAGATCCCTTCATCCTGCCCATAATCATAGCTCTTTGAATGGTTAACCTGTTTTTCACAAACAGAAGAGCACAAAGCAGCTGTCTTTTCAACAACCATCTGTAGCTACTGGTAAACAGGGAGCCTGATCTTTGAGGTTACCTTGTTTCCACCCCTGTTGAGTTACTTCCTTAGCGGTATACACAGTGAAATGAAACAAAAAGGCTCATGGAAGTAATATGACAACTCCGTTTGCTGATATTTTTGTCTAGTCTTGAGCTCCCGTGGACAGAGATCAGGACTTCTGTCCCACAGCCATGGTGCCTACTATACTGGCTGACCTACAGGGTGCTCAGTTGGTTCAAAACAAAGGGTGTCAAGTTGGAACATAGTTTAAACATTCTTACCAGATTTAAGGCTAATGCATTTATTTAGACATTCAGAAAATATATATTGAGGGCCAGCTGTGAGCGGAGTGCAGTAGTGAACATGGCAGACTTTCTCATGGAGATCACAGTATAGTTGGGAAGGCAGGCAAGCCAAGTGCTAGAATGAGAATGTGAGGTTGGACAATTAAGTCTATGAACTCATCCTAGAAAAAGTGCTACATACCTCATTGCTGAATATCATATGTTCACCTTCAAAATATGCCCCTTGGGAAGCTATGCACTGACACCAGCTCCTAGTTCACCACGTCCACCCTTCTAAGAAATTTTAGAATTATTTTCTAGAATGGCCATTAGAGCTGTCGCCATGCAAGGTTGGTCAATTAAGTTTGAGAACTTATCCTAGAAAAAGTGCTGAATATCACTTTGCTGAATATCACTATGGTCACCATTGGCA
The DNA here is from genome assembly GCA_963574355.1 of Loris lydekkerianus. Classification (NCBI taxonomy): domain Eukaryota; kingdom Metazoa; phylum Chordata; class Mammalia; order Primates; family Lorisidae; genus Loris; species Loris lydekkerianus. Next base: position 54,707 of record CAUYPK010016837.1, on the reverse strand, counting down.
TAGGTGCTGAATATCACTTTGCTGAATATCACTATGGTCACCATTGGCATAGGTGCATTGCTTCCCTAGGTGAGTACTTCAAAGGTGACATTCAGCAATGAGGTATGTAGCACTTTTTCTAGGATGAGTTGTCAAACTTGATTGTCTGACTTTGTAGAACAGATTGGTGTGATCAACCTGGAGCCAGGATAGGCCTCTCTGGAGAAAGGACATTTGAGAAGAGATCAGAGAAGGTCTGGAAGACCAGAGCAAAATCCTGGGGTAGAAAAGTGCTGGATAAATATGTTGCTAACAGCCTAGCATCACTGTGATCAGGGCATAAAGTGGAGATAAACATTAAATGAGTTGTGGATAGGGACAAAAATTCTTCATGAAGTTCTCCAATAGTACTGTACAATAGAAATATTCCTAAAAATCTGTATACCCCAATATTCATTTGAAATAAAAAAAAGTAATGGGAGACATACATGTAACTTAAAATTTTCCAGTAGACACATTCCAAGCAAAAAGTAACAAGTAATATTAATTTTAACAATATTTTTAAACCTGGTATCAAAAATATTGTCATTTTTAATATTTAACCAATATTAAGAAATGAATGAGATATATTCCTTTTTTATACTAAGTCTTTGAAATTGTATATTTCCTAGCATATCTCAATTTGAACTCACCACATATCAAATGCTCACAAGCCACCGTGGCTGGTGGTTTACCTTAGTGGACAGTGAGACTCCAAGATTTCCAAGGAGGATTTCTCCTCTCAAGTCAGATTAGCCTCCTTGTTTTCTTAATAATTGCTGATTCCAAACATGGATTTTAAGAGACAATTGTGCGTGAACAATCTGGCAGGTGAGGGCTGCTCCCAGGCTTGCTCCTCTGTTGGAATGGGTTTCATGGTCCACCTTTAACCTCATCCTCAAAAGAGGACTTGGGTCCCCCTCACAATCCATTCTGTCCATCCATCTGTCTAAATGCCTTGAGCCTGGTTCTCTTTGGATCTCGTGACCTCTGAACTGGTGAACTGCATGACTGTTGTCAGTCACTGGGGAGCAGCTACTCAGCAAGCCCAACACAGTTCAGTGTCTGGGAAATGGTGACTGTCTGTAATCATCCCAAACTAGTAGGCTATTTCTGAAAAATGCCAGGGTAAAGCCTTCCAAGGAAGCCACAGAAAAGCCAAAAGCCAGAGAAAGACAGAGATCAAGTAAAATCTTCCCTCAATCTTACTTATTATTCTGTCTGTATTACTTGGAGTAGAAGTCACAAGACCTCGCTCACCCTTATCTCTTTTCTTGGCCATGTTCAAAGCTCCATATTCTAACGTTTGATCCTGGATATCTGACATGTGTCCAACACAATCCAAGGTGCTATCACCTACAAATGTGCACAATGGTGAATTTGTGCCATCAGCTTTTATACACTTTTTTTAAATGTTAATATTTTTCTTTTTCTTCTTCTTTTTTTTTTTTTTTTTTTTAACAAACCTTTATGTGGAGGGCTGACTTCTGATAGATCTCACAAAGGAGCTGCTCGGCTACATGCAAAACACCGAGCTAGAAGCACGTCATCTACAAATAGGTTAGCACCAGCTTTCTCACAAATGTGCTTTGTGTGACGGACAAGGGGGCAACTTCTTATGTTACTATTTTGTACAATATAGAATTGGATGGTGGGTTTCAAAGAGGCAGGAAGAAAAATAAAAGATGGCACCATTTTGAGCATTTGCTATACTTTAGGCACTCAACATTCCACTTCATTGAATCACAATCTTACAAAGTATTGTCCTCTCATTTTGTAGGTGAGAAGATTGAGGTTAAGAGAAGCCAACTGTCTTAATAAGCAGAAGAGCAGCATACAAGCTCAAGTCTATGACTGCAGAGTTTGAGCACCTATCTTATATGCTTCCTGGCTATGCACTTGCCCTAGCTTTCCACAGAAGACTTTCATTCCCCAAACCGAGCACTAAAAAATCAACGGGTGACCTACTTCTTCAAGTCATGGCCTACCTGAGCTTTGTCCCACTTGGCTGTGCAGTTTCTTATGCTGAATTTCTAAGATGGAGCATATTATTCTTTGCTCCAAAAACATTAGCTCCCTTGCTGCTAGACTAACTCATTAGATACTTCAGCAAGAAGATATTTTCTCTGATGTGAACAAAAAAAAAGACATCTCCACCTGTATTTAAAACAGCAGAATTTTAGCCTTCTACCCTGGGGGTGGGGGCTGGAGCTTTCAGGCTGGCAGACTCTGGTCTGAGTCCTGACCTCATTCCTTGCCAGCCACACAACCAGAGGCAAGTGTCTCAAACCCTTGTTTATTGTTTTCCCCTAATGTGGCAAATAATAGTCCCGAGTGAGTCACTGAACTAATTTAGAACTACAGTAACCTACTAACAAATTAAAATCATCAAAGTGATCAACTGCCCACTCAAATATCACTTCCTTTCCTTTTCTTCTCCAAATGCTGCCCATAAAAAAAGATCTTTTTTTGTTTTTTGGTCTTTATGTGTCCATGTTTTCCTGAGGGCAAAAATGTAATTGAGCAGTCCCCTGGGATAACATTAAGGTTTAACTGTGATCCTGTGATACTGGTGATTTTGACTAGTGAATTCATTTGTTTATTTTGCCAATTACTTGTAAAAAAGCAGGGCAAAAATGAGAACTCGGGCCCATTTTCAGGTCTTCATGAGCAACACGCGGGCGTACCATTCTCAGATATTAGCTTTCTGCCCTCTTCTCCTTTTCCGTCAAAACGTCCACCATGTACTCACCCCCCAAGGTATAACTTGACTGATGGCTCAAACCTCAACTCATTTCAAAGGAGTTTGTATTAAGACAGATTATCAGCAACTTACGCTGAGAGGGAGCTTTGATAGTGGAATTAGTTTAGGCATCAGCTGAGAGAGTAAACTTCAAAGGGAATTACCAAAGAGAGCGTTGTATTTAAGATTCCCCCGGGATCACGTGGTAAAAGTAACTTTATACAGCAGGTATGAGAGTGTCCTTAAGATCAAGAAATCTCTCTGATGATGACTTTAACAAGGCATTACAAATACTTTGCTCAACACCTCTTCCAGGGATAATACTGCCATTGTACCCATCTGAAATCACACAATAACATAAGTGAAATCAAAACCGATGTCATATGAAATGAAACTTAAGTGACAGATTGAGGGAGGAGGTTGTTTTTCCTCACTCACTCTAAAATACAGAGTATCAGTTCTAAAATTGGTTTGGGGGGATCTTCCTTGGTTCTGGTTTTACCCCCTCAGCAAAACCTGCTTGAGATGACCCACAAATTCCCTTCCCTCCTCTTGGCTCAGTGTTCTGTGCCTCACAGCACAGGGAGCTCGGAAATGGTGGAGAGGGAAAAAAACAGGGATGCTGGACTCAGAGCAGCCGGAGTGTGGATCCGTGCCGCCGTGACAGGTAACTTTGGGGGAGACGTTGCAGTTCTCTGAGCTTAGCGCTCTTAGATACTTAGTTCTCTCGGCACTTTAGTATGAATGTGGGCACCGACATCTGCTGCTCAGGGTTACTAGGACCTGAGCCGTGGGAAGACACCGGCACATTGCCTGACACTCAGTTCCTGTCTCTATGGAGAAAGCAGTACCCTGTACATGTAAGACCCCAGGGCAATCTGTACTGAGCTGCCCCTGCAGCCTTCACCCCCGCCCCACCACAGCCACACTCCACTGTGACACTCGGGGCTGGGCTGCAGCTGAGGCAGCTAATTTCCTAGCTTGCTGAACCAACTCAAGGCCGGGAAACTATGGTCCGTCCCATACCTGCCTTCTTTCTTTCCTCATCTCTCCAAGACCTCTTACTCAGAGTCCACCCTGGTCATCTGACTTTCTCCGCTTTAACATTTATGGTTTGTGGCTGGTTGTGCTGTAAGGAGAACAGTTCAGTTTTTCTTAAAGTCTGCTGTCTTTTCAAAGGTGGCACTTTGACTACTCAGAAGAAAAAAGTGAGAATTTTACAAATAGAAAAAGAAAAAAAGGAAAAATGAAGAAAACAAAAGGAAGAAAAAGAACTATGCTTACAAACGATTGCAGAGGGCAACTTAGGATCCTCTATTAAAATTGTGAATGTCTTGGATTTAATGGTATTATTTGGGTTGCAAATCTCTGGACAATAAAAACATGAACTCTTAAAAAAAATTGTGAATGCATTTTCTCATAAGAAACTATTAACAGCAGATTGCTGTGGAGATGACCCTGGGGTTTGTGGAAAGGGAGAAAAAAGAGTTTTTCTTTTCATTTTATATCCTTCTGTACTGTTTGAATATTTTGCCTTGAACATGTGCTTTTTTCATTCTATTAAAAAATAGTTAACTAAAATACACAAATACATTTCCCTTATGGGATATATCCTGTGAAAACATTTATTCAAAATGTGTAACCTGTAGTCCCAGCTACTTGGGAGGCTGAGGTAAGAGAATGGCTTAAGCTCAAGAGTTTGAGGTTGCTGTGAGCTGTGATGCCACAGCACTCTACAGAGGGCAACATAGTGAGACTCTGTCTCAAAAAAAAAAAGAATAATGTGTAAAGATATAGGAAAAAAGATATTCATGTACACATTATTTATTATACTACAGGACCTAATATCCATCTTAAATATCAAAAGACAAATAGTTATATTAATTATGGTACATCCATTCTGTGACTCCATAGCCATTAACAAAGAATAAAGTCAGTCTGGGGCAGCACCTGTGGCTCAAAGAAGTAGGGCGCAGGCCCCATATGCTGGAGGTGGTGGGTTCAAACCAAGCCCCAGCCAAAAATTGCAAAAAAATTAAAAAATTAAAAAAAAATAAAGTCAGTCTGAAAAATACATATTAAGGGTGGGGCATGGTGGCTCACACCTATAATCCTAGCACTCTGGGAGGCCAAGATGGGTGGATTGCCTGAGCTCACAGGTTTAAGACCATCCTGAGCAAAAGTGAGACCCTGCCCCTTAAAAAAAAAATAGCCAGGTGTTGTGGTGGGCACCTGTAGTCCTAGCTACTTGGGAGGCTGAGACAAGAAAATCACTTAGCCCAAGAGTTAGAGGTTGCTGTGAGCTATGACACCAGGGCATTCTACCTAGGGCCACAAAGTGACACTCTATCTCAAAACAAACAAACAAACACACACACACACACACACACACACACACACACACACACACATATATATATATAATGTTAAAAAAGGCCAGATGTGGTAGTTCACACCTGTAATCCTAGCACTCTGGGAGGTAGAAGAGGGAGGATCCCTAGAACTCAGGAGGTAGAGATCAGCCTGATCAAAAGCAACACTGGTCTCTACTAAAAATAGAAAAATTAGCAGGGCTTTGTGGCAGGAGACTGTAGTCCCAGCTACTTGAGAGGCTAAGGCAGAGGATCACTTGAACCCAGGAGTTTGAGGTTGCTGTGAGCAGGGCTGAGGCCATGACACTCTAGCCTGGGGAACAGAGTGAGACTATATCTTTTTTAAAAAAGTTACAAAAAGCAAGTTTAAACAGCAGACAGAGCATCATCTTGTTTTTTGAAAAAAGAGATAAAATATGTATTAGTACACGCAATATTCAAAGGAATAATACAAGAAGGAAAAATACTCCAAGCTGATTCACACTACTTCTCTCTTATGAGTGCCACTATAGCAGAATTTCACAGTGAAACTTATATATTTCTATGCTATGTAAAGGCTTTATAATGAGCTTGCAGCAGAGTGAAAAGCAGAAAAATTAAAATATTTTAAAGCAGTCAGAAGCTTTTAAAAACATCACAGTGTAATACAACTTTGGCAGATGCCAACGGGAGAAGGCTAAGGGGCACACATCAAATAAGGGATGTGCAAAATGATACAATTCCACTTGCCCCTGTAACCTCATAACCCCATTAACTGCAACAGCCAGGCAGCACCTGCCACCTGCTCTTCTGTATCATGGCACTTCAAGTTCTTCCTTCTTAAGAAAGAGCTATTTTTTTCAATTTATCTTATAGTGAAGCCTTAATTCAGGAATGATTTCCAAACCCCATTCATGTTAGATCAAGATAACACGATCCTGGCATGAAAAAAAAAACCAAAAAACGTTTGTTTAGATTTGCTTACAAAAATGGGCAGAGAGAAAAGGACTTAGGTGGAAAGTAAGAGAAGAAGTAAGTGATGTATGCACAGCCTAAAGCAGATCCTCAGAGTCCTACAAATTATTCCTCTCCACATCTCTGTTCTCTTTCAAAGTCCTTCTTCTTCCCACAATAGTAAACACCAGATGTTTAATGAATATGAAAGAATGTATTTTTTGTATCTTCTTTTCAAGCACTGAAGAATCATAGCCAAAGTATGCAAGTTAATAAAAACTTCATTGCATTTCAGGCCCTAACTTCTTGCACAGAAGGGATATTTGATTAATATTTATTAACTGGTAGAGGGAAAGGCAAGTACGACCTAGTGTGTAGCAGACAGTGATAATTATGGACCCTATGACAAAACTCTTGATGAAAATGATTTGTAATAAGATTTCCAGAAAGATTGCCAGGTGGATCCAAATATCCTGACAGTGAGAAGGTAGGTGAAAACTAGTCTGCACAAAGGGTTTAGCTAATAAAGAGCTCCGTGAAGTATCAAGTAAGATGTTAATAACCCTATAGGAAAATAGGCAAGAGGAATATAAATGTTTGAACATAAGAAAAGATGCTCAAACTCCCTGTGATCACACAAATGCAAATAAGTTATACTTAAATACCATTAAAAAAAAAAAACTATCTGATTAGCAAAGATCAAAACATAAGATAATGGTATTGGTGAGGTTTTGAGAAAACAGGCTTCTTACATGTGGCCCTGGGGAATGTTCATTGGTACAACTTCTATGGCAAGTAATTTGCTCATACTCAACAAAATAACAAATGCAAATATCCTTTGACTCAGCAATTCCACTTCTAGAAATGTTTTCTGTAGCCTGGGGAGTCTTACCCTCCGCACTTATTTTGGGCTAATTCTTTGCTGTGAGTCTGTTCTGTGGCTTGTAGGGTATTTATCAGCATCCCTGGCTTCTTCCCTCTAGATGCCAATAGAATTCTCCTCTCCAGTTACAACAACCCCAAATTTCCTGAGACATCATCAAATGTCCCCTGGTGAGAAAATCACCTTTGGTTGAGAACCCCTATTACAGAAAAACTCATGGAAAGTGACATATTATAGGTTATTTATTAAACACTGAAACCAGACTAAATGTCCATCATTATAAATTTCTTATCCATACAATGAAATATTATGCAACTATAAAAGAAGAATGAAGAATATATTTGTGTATCAGTATGGATAAATCTCCTGGATATATGTGTGTGTGTGTGTGTGTGTGTGTGTGTGTGTATATATATATATTTTTTTTTTTTTAATTTTAGACAGAGTCTCACTTTGTCTTTTTTTTTTTTTTTTTTAATTTGATAAAGAGTATCACTTTGTCACTCTCAGTAGATTGCTGTGGCATCACAGCTCATAGCAACCTCAAACTCTTTGCTCACAGCAACCTCAAACTCCTGGACTCAAGTGATTCTCTTGCTTCAGCCTCCCAAGTAGCTGGGACTACAGGCTCCCACCATAACACCAAGCTATTTTTTTTTTTTTTTTTTTTTTGTAGTTGTCATTGTTGTTTAGCTGGCCTGAGCCTGGTTGGAACCCGCCAGCCTCTGTGTATGTGGCTGGTGCTGTAACCACTATGCTATGGGTGCTGAGCCTCCTGGATATATTGTTAATCAACTAAAAGAAAGGTTAAGAAATACGTGTAGAGTATGCTAACACTGTATAGAAAGGAAGGAAATAAGAATGTTTGTTTGTATTTCATTTATATGCATAAAGTACCATTGGAAGAATGTATAAGAATTATCTCTGTTGCTTTCAGGCAGAAAGCATCAATGTAGCTTGGGATAAAGATGGGAGATTTTGTTACTACATAACATTTTGCAATTGCTTTTTAAAATTATGGGACTGTATTATCTCTTGAAAAATTAAAAATTAGAGCTGGGCATGGTGGCAGGCACCGGTAGTCCTAGCTACCCAGGAGCCTGAGGCAGGAGGACTATTTGAGCCTACGAGTTTGAGATTGCAGTGAGCTATGATGATGCCATTGCATTCTAGCCTGGGCAATAGAACAAGATCCAAGATCAAAAAAACAAAACAAAACAAAACAATTAATCTGCATTTTGCAGGAAGTCACCAAACAAATTACTATTATGACTATTAATACACAGATGTGAAGTCCAACAGATACAGAAGCAAGTGGACAAGGGTTCATTCCAGCAACAATTAATTCCGTTTTGTGAACCAGTTACTGCAGTTACCCAGAACCAGAAACACAGATGAAAAAGCAATGTGTGGTGTGTGCCACACCTTTTGGGGGCAAGACACGATTGCCTAACAAATGCAGTCAGTGTAAACTGGTTTCCTGTACCCTCAATTAATCCCCAACAATAAAAATAAATAAATAAAAATATAAGAAGAAGCAAAGTGAACAATACTAACCTAATCTCATTGAGATTTACAATCTGCTCTTTTTGGAATTAAGGACAGTCTTCTTGAATTCAGAGAAATTTGGCGTCAGTTTGTGGCAGCAGGTTCACTGTGCTTCTGGCAGAGCACAGGGGCCTGAGATCTCTTTTGCCATCTTCCCTGCCCTTCTGCGCTTACCAATCTCCAAGAGCCCTGGATTCTGTGTGTATATCTCTGTGTGTCCAAAGGTCCAGTGGAGGACCATCATGAAGCATGATTTATGTTGCTATCCCATGGATTAAGGGTTCCCAGACTTCAGTTTGCAACCCACCTTGGCAATTTACAGCATACTTTAGTTCCCTCAAATAGTGTCATATACTTAAATAGTATTCTTTAAACTGACTGACATTTTTCACTTAAAAAAGTTTATTCCAGGCTCAGTGCCTGTAGCACAGTGGTTACGGCGTTGGTCACATACACTAAGGCTGAAGGGTTCTAACCCAGCCCTGGCCAGCTAAACAACAATGGCAACCCCAACAAAAGAAATAGTTGGGCTTTGTGGCAGGCACCTGTAGTCCCAGACACTTGGAAGGCTGAGGCAAGAGAATCACTTAAGTCCAAGAGTTTGAAGTTCCTGTGAGCTGTGATGCCACAGTCTCAAAATAAAAAGTTTATTCCAGAAGGAAACTTTGGAGATTTAAAAACCTTCATTTCTAATATAAATTATAATCAATGCATAACTATTAAATTAAAGAAATGTTTAAACCAGATCTGACCATTTTGTAATGATCCTTGTAGCACCCCACTTTGGGAAACAGCAAATTGGATCACTGCCATGAAACTGGCCTCAGTATGGACTGGGCAGTTGTGTGCTAGTGCCCTCAGTCTCACTTTCTGGGCTCTGGGGCACACTAATACTTTCTACCTAGTCTCCTCCTACTAAGACCCAGGTATTGTATTCCTAGAATGCTCTTCCCAGAAAGTGCCTGATGAGAGGTCGCTGCTGTTATTATCGGCTAATCTGGTAAACGAAATGGAGTCCAAATTCATATAGCAGCTTTCCTTGTCAGAGGTCATGCTACAAAAAGGACCAGATCCTCAGGGTTACAGGTCCTGAAGCTCTTGTTCATCAGTCCACAGAATGCAGCTGAACAGAAGCACACTCTGCAAAGTCATGGAGACCGACAAATTCACATACTCCCAATGAGAAACTGGCCCAGATGCTTAAGTCACTTTTTCAGAGAATTCTCACAAAACCTAACTCTACTTGGGTAACCAAGGAGATATCAGAAAAAGGTCACACTAATGAATGTGGGGTCAAGGTATAGGGAATCATTACATCCCAAAGCATTGCCTTTACACTTATCACCACTATTGTGGCCTTAGGCAAATTACTTAGCTTCCTCATAGTTTAATTACTTCCTTTCTAAAAAAAATTGTTTACTTTTAACTTCTTCAAGGGATTGAAAGTATTAAATGAGAAAATACATAAAGTGTTCAGTCCTCTCAGGATTCCTAGCATATTAGAAACTTACCAAAAAATCTTAGCCCCAACTCTTCCTTATCAGCTCTATTACAAGACTTCTCAGACCCAAACAAGCTTAGATGTGAAAAAGTCTATTGAAGAGCAATTACTCCAACTTTTAATCTAATATTTGTCTTGCAAATGTATCCTACGTACAGATACTGAGCTTCTTTAAATCTCTACCTTCTCATCAATAAAATGAGGATGACAGGATGGCCCAGTGCACCTGGTTATTGTGAATATTTAACTTTGTGCCCTAAAATACAGCAAGGACTCATTAAACATATTGGCTGTTATTGTTTTAGATTTTATGTTGGTTACCTATGAAATGTCTGCCTTTTATTTTCAGGTGCATTCTTGGGGTCATGCTGGAATTTTGACAATGTGCTTGTCTTATGAGCCACACCAGTATTAATCATCTTAGATGTGTTACTTCCTCAAAAGGTTTCCACACTTAGCTAGTCTCTATTGCCTGCTGTGAATTCCTGATATCATTGATAGAGAGATAATAATCACACAGTTTCTACTTTGAGCAACAAGAATCTTTAGAACTCATTTAGTCCAACTTTATCATGTTAGAGATGAGGACAACAAGGTTTCAAGGTGAAAGACTTTCTAAACTTGTTCTTTTACTCCCTGGGGAGAATGCGTCCATGGGGTTTAGTCTAAAGACATCAATTTACTGTCTCTGTGTGCACGGGTCTTTTCTTTCATGCAGACATAATTTTCACATGGTTATAATCATATGCAAGGTGCCCAGAGACACTTTGGGGATCCGTGGAAGCCAGAGGCAGGCCAAGGAGCATAGGGTTTGGGGCAGCCTCCCTGTCCTTCAACCACAGCAATTTTACCTCTATCTGTTTATACATGTGATTCCATGTGTAATTTTGTATTAAAAGAGAGTTCTATATTTTAAAAAGCATGAAAAACCTCTAATGTACGGACAAGAAAGTTAAATCTCGGCTAGAGTGCGGAACGGGGTGAGGTCACCCAAGTGCCAAGTCTCCATTGTATTAAGCTGCCCTGAGTTGCTTCCTCACCTTATCCCACCTTTCTGTAACACAGTCTATCTGAGGCTTTCAGTGCCTCAGGCCCTGTGTAAAGTTAGAACTGACCTCTATGGAAAGGTTAAAAGTGGCTCATGAGATGCTGTCCCACATCATTCATGGGAACTTTTCAGATGTCCCTGTGGCAATCATTTAGAGAGATTGAGATTTTACAAAGTAAGAGGCCTTTGGGCACCCCTTAAATTCTCTTATGTAGGTACTGGGTTTACCTACATACATATATCACTGATTTCAAATCATCTTGTCAATGTATAAAATACAAGTATTGCATATTCCCACTTTTTCTTACTATCACGTTCAAACCCTATATAATAGTCTATTTGAAATCACAACAATAGAATTCTTCTGCTTTTAATATTTCTTTCTCAGAAACATAAAGGTTCTGATAACAAAGATGGTCTACTTTTGGTGGCCCTGGGTGCTGCGTAAATCTCTTCTGAAGATGGTGTAGCAACAAATGATGGGACCTAGAAAATGTTCTTATCCTATGACACAGTTACCATACTTGGGGCCTTCTGTCCTGAGAAGCTGAGTTTTAAAAGGAGACAATCCTGTATTGGTATACTTTTTTTTTTTTGGGGGGGGGAGTAGGGAGTGGTGTTTACATTATACCCCAAAACAATCTGAATGTTGAACCATAGATAATAGATAAGTTTGTCCATTTGTCTAGGTACATAAAATAGATAAGTATGTCCTTTGCAATGAATTGACTCAATCATTCAAAAAATCATATATACGAAAAATTAGAGGACATGTAGATATGTAGAAATACATTTATACGGAAGAATAAATGGAAAAATTATAATGTAAAATTGTTGTGCATTATAACTATATGAAAGTTAAGGCTGCATGACAGAAAAGACCAATGCTCAGAATCAGTAAAGTATGTATTTAGACAAAAGAGTTACTGAGGGCATTTTGAGTTTAGTTATTTCACTATTTTTTTTTTTTTTTAACAGTTTGGGGATTTGAAGTTTTGCTGCTTTGACTCTTGAGATCAATCAAAGTTGATTTAAATTAATTCCAACTTATTTCAGTCTCTGCTGCTAAAAGAGCTCAGTGTTGGTCCTGACCCTGGTTATACAACAGTTACTTTCCCATCAAAACAGGACGTGTGATGACTCTGGACAGAGTATCCCAAGAGGAAGGATGCCATAAGATGTTAAAACACAAAATAACTGAAGAACAACTTATAGAATGGGACATTACACAATTACACCAGAAGACCCCTGCCATAGACTTTACCTAGTTTCCTGGTTTCCATTCTTCTCCTTTGTATAACCTGACTTCCCCAGCTGTCAGAACAATTACGTCTAAATGTAAAGTGGATAGGATCATACCCCTGCTTCAACCTTTGGTAGCTTCTCATTGTAGCTGGATTGAGTCCAAACTCCTCACCGTGATGCACAAGGGCCCACATACCTTGGCTTCTACTGTGCTCCTCTCCTGAATTCTGCACGTTCACGTCTCTGCTTCTTACACAAGCCAAGGCTTTTTCTACCTTGGGGTCTCTCCACTTTTAGTCCTTTCTACCCAGAATGCTGTTCCCCACTTCTTCACGTGACTGGCTCTTTCCTCATCCTTCACACTTCAGCCTAGATATAAATATCTTCTCTGATCACCCTTTCCACCAACTCAGCCCCAGCTGCTGGCTGGTCTTGCCATTGAAACTGCCACAGTCGCCATCTGCCAGATGCTTAAAGTCTGTCTCCTGCCCTAGTATGTAGGCTATGTGGGCAGACACCTTGACTATTACTTACCACCACATTCCTCACATCTAGCACAGTAGATGCTCAAGCAATGCTTGTTGAATAAATAATTCTAAACATGCCAAAATAAAAAATTTCCTTGATATAGTGTTAGGTAAAAAACAAACAAAAAAAAAGCAAAAACTCAAAGCTCTGGCATAATATATATAGTTCTGGGGGGAAAGTCCAACATTTGAATTTTTTTTTTTTTTTTAACACAGAATCTCACCATGTCACCCTCAGTAGAGTGCTGTTGGTGTCACAGCTCACAGCAGCCTCCAACTCTTGGGCTTAAGCTATTTTCTTGCCTCAGCATCCCAAGTAGATGGGACTATAGGTGCCTGCCACAACACATGGCTATTTTTTGGTTGTAGTTGTCACTGTTGTTTGGCAGGCCTGGGCTGGTTTCAAACCCGCCAGCTCCAGAGTATGTGGCTGGTGCTCTAGCCACTGAGCTACAGGCACCGAGCCAATTTCTGCCACTTTTTAATACTGAAAAAGGAAAAATACAATGGGAAGTCTGCTTATAAATAGCTTTAGGTTAATGGGAACTAGATGGCAACAGAAGACCTTGTGACCTTGCTATCAAAGTTATCAAGTTCTTTTTTCTTTCTCTTTCTCTCTTTCTCTGCTTTTTTTTTTTTTTTTTGGCAGAGTCTCACTCCATTACCCTGACTAGAGTGCAATGGCATTATCATAGCTCACTGCAACCTCAAACTCATGGGCTCCAGTGATCCGCCTGCCTCGGCCTCTTGAGTAGCTAGGACTACAGGCGACAGTAGCTAGGACCATGTCAGGCTAATTTTCTATTTTTTGTAGACAGGAATCTTATTCTTGCTCAGGCTGGTCTCGAACTACTGGCCTCAAGTAATCCTCCTGCCTCAGCCTCTCAAAGTGCTGGGATTACAGGTGTGAGCCACTACACCCAACTTCAAGTTCTTATTTTATTAAAATACTGGAAACTTGTATTAAATTTTGAGAAACTGAGCAAATATTTGATCTAGAAAGGGAATTTTATATCCATGGGAAAGAATTACTAAGCTGTTTCCTCCTCTGGATCACCTTTAGTGAGGCCCCTGAGTGTCAGGAAGGCAAACCCAAATTCACTTCTGGATGAAAATAAGTCCCAGAAGATCTGTTTTTTCCAGTAGGCCTAAAAACTCATTGGTGAATGGAAGAATTTATTATTAGTTTTTTAAGAAAATGGGGAGGGATATTTACTAATTGACCCATGAAAATTGAGAAAGAGCTTTAAAATAGTTTCCTGTGGACTCAATTTCTGAGTTTGACATTAAAATACTTTATTTTACATGAGCTTGTAAAATAAGAAACAGAGCTCTTATGATTTCTAGTTAAATCTTTCTTCCCAACTGAGTCAGAAACTATGCTCTCACATTTGTGGTATTTTCCCGTGGCTTATTTTTGCTGTGGAAACTGATGGATGGGAGCACCAGTCCCTGGGCAGCAGGAATTGAATGTAATTTTAAGGTGGAGTATTTGCCTCCAAAATAAAAATTCTCTATATAACAGTCATCTCCATAAAACATCAACCTCGCATCACACAGGTAAATGCAATTCATGATGAAACTCCATTAAGGCAGGCATAGAAACTGCACATGCTTGAGTTGCAAAGTACTTTGCTTGGATCTTTACTTTTCTTTGCCTGGCTAGACAAGGCCTGCATTTTTAGCACTTAGTGCTTTTATGAATTCAATTTGAGATATGTGACTATTGTTCATTTACCGGATACTTACTGAGCACCTACTGAGTCCAGCACTGTTTTGAAGGCTGGTCACAAGGGAGTCCTGACCTCTGCTCTTATGAAACTGCCCTTCCGGTAGATGTAGAAACAGAGAATAAACAGGGAAGCACATCCATAAACCCAACGGAGGTATCCACATATAGACACCAAAGTATTGAAGTATCTATGTGGTTTAAAAAAGAAAAAAACAACAATACAGGGCCAAGCATGGTAGCTCACGCTTGTAAGCCTAGCACTTGGGAGGCTGAGGTGGGAGGATCCTTGAGCTCGAGAGCTTGAGACCAACCTGAACAGAGTAAGAATCTGTCTGTACTAAAACCAGAAAAATACAAAAAATTAAAAAATAGAAAAATCAACTGGTCATTGTGGTCTGCACTTATAGTCCCAGCTACTTGGGAAGCTGAGGCAGAAGGATCACTTGAATACAGGAGTTGGAGTTTTCTGTGAGCTAGGCTGATACCATACCACAACACTCTAGTCTGAGGTAACAAAAAAAAAAAAAAAAAGGAAATAGGATCCTAAGAAAATATTAGAACAGGTGGGAAATAAGAAAGAACCAACCCTGCAAAAATCTGGGGTGATCCAGATAGTGAGACAGTTAATTCAAAGACCTTGCACATGGATGAAGCTAAGAATAATGCCTCCTTACGGTGTGTCTCACTTGTGTCACCCAAGGCCTGTCCCTATACAAAGACCTTGAGCTTGGAGTTTTCAAGGTTTAGGAAGAAGGCAAATGTAGTAGAAGCACATTAAGGGAGTGCGGTGTGAAATGAAATAAGAAAGGCAGGAGGAGACCACAGGACAAAGGGTCTCGTAGGACATAGATGAGAATTCATGTCAATAATCTAAATTGCCATGGAAGGCTTTAAGGTAGGAAGCAATATTTGATTAAAATATTAACAGTTCATTCCAGGTACCCTGGGGATAATGGACTGAAAGGGCCTGACATGTCAATGACGCCCAACTAGAAAGCAACCGAATGACCTAGGGTAGGAGGAGACAGGAGAGAGACCGTGACTGATGAATGTCTCAAGCAAAAATCCTCAGGTAGTTTTAAGAATACCTTCTACAGTGGATTTAGCTGTGAAAGGCAAGGAAGGAAAGGTAAGACAGGGTGGAGGGAAAAAGAACAGATTGGCTCAGTTCTCCTAAAAAGAGCTGGGGCTGGGAGCCAGTCCATTTGCCGGCCTTGCCTGTGCCTCCCTGACCCCACTCTTCACATCCCAACCACCTGGATCCTCCTCTTTCTTGCTGGAGGATGGGCCATGAACTGCTGCTCCAGGGTGTCTTATTTACTTACTCTGTTCTGAAGCTCCATATCACTTGCCTTGTTCTCAGTTTTTGGACATTTAGTCTGTTTCTGTTTAGGGCTCATTTGTGTAACTCTAACCTCTCAAGCTGGATCTATCCCTCATGTCCTTCCTCCCTTTCCTTTTGTTCCTTCTTCAAACAATGAATGAGTGGTATGTGCCAGGCAGTATTGTAGACACAGGTGACGCCATTGTTAGCAAATTGGGTGCTTGTCCTCATAAAGCTTATAGTGCAATGGAGGGTGAGTTGGGGAAATGACATGAATACAATCATCACATTCATAAATGGGCAACTACAACTTTGGCATGTTGCCATGGTAGAATGTGAGAGGACAATATGACCTAGTCTAGGGATCTCAAAGATGCCGTCCCCACGCAAGTGACATTTCAAATGTAGACTTTAAAGTTCTGCTGTGGTTGGAGCCCAGAGATGAGACAATGTGGGACATGGGCTGGAAGAGACCATGTGGCAGATTCTGGTGTGCATCCTCAAGGCAACAGGGATAACTGCTGGAGGGACATGCAGCTTCTGATGTAGGTCATTGGGACTTAACCCAACACAGTTACATGTGACAGCTCATGCTGGCTGCTGTGTGGAGATCAGAGTAGCAGGTGGGGGACAAGTGGGTGTCAGGAGACCCTCGGCCACAATAGTCCCAGATAAGAGGTGCTGGGAGGCTTCCTCTAGGGAGGTGACTAAGGGAATCTGGACCAGTTCTGAAAGAACCTTTAAGAGGCAAAACTTGCCAAGGATTTCATTTCTCTTAGGACACATAGTTGGGTCCCAAAGTGAATGAAGACAAAGATTTGTCCTGGAGCGCCTGTGGAAAGGATAGAGGTCATAATGCACTTCACTGGAGAAGACCCATGCGTCTTAGGTGCTGATTTTCAGGACTGTCTTTTACGTGGAGAATGTCAGAGCAAGAACATATTATGTACTTTGTAATAAGGCCAAAATGCCTGCTTGCAGTAAGAAGCACCATTTACCAGGGAGCTGTGTAGGCTCTGGAGACACATGGGACTTCAGGCAAGTTATTAACTCTTTTTGCCTCAATTTCCTCATCTACAAATTTGGGTAATAGCTCCTAACTCAGAGGGTGGTTATAAAAATTAGAGGAAATAATCTCTTGAACATTTACTAAGTGTTTAGTAAATGTTAATTACTATTTTGTTATTAGAATCACAGTGACCTCTATCTCATTAAAAGAAAATAAGATTAAGAAGGAATGTTTAGGCTGGGCATGGTGATTCACGCAAGTAATACTACCACTTTGGGAAGCAGAGGCAAGAGGATTGCTTGAGCCTGAGCAATTTTATTTTATAAAAATAAAAAAACTAGCTGGGGGTCTGGGCGCAGTGGCTCACGCCTGCAATCCTAGCACTCTGGGAGGCGGAGGTGGGTGGATTGCTTGAACTCAGTTCAAAACCAGCCTCTGCAAAAGTGAGACCTCGTCTCTATAAAAAATTAGCCAGGCATGGTGGCATCTGTAGACCCATCTATTTGGGGAGTTGAGGCAGAAGGATTGCTTGAGCCCAGGAGCTTGAGGCTGCAATGAGCTGTGATGACACCACTGCACTCTTGTTTGGGTGACAGAGTTAGAAACAGTCTTAAAAAGAAAAAAAAAAAGAAAAGAAAGAAAGAAAATAAAAGAATAAAAGAAAAGAAAAAAGGGGAAAAAAAGAAATTTTAATCATTTAAAAAATGTAGATAGCTTTATACGAGATCACACAGCACTATGCAATTTACACAGTCATACAGCTCAAATGGTAGAACTTGTCTCTACCCTAGATCTGTCTGCCACCAGAAGCAGTGTTTTTGACCCCTATGTAATAATGCTTCCAAAAGCAAGGAAAGGAGACAGTGTCCCTACCTGCCATCTTTAATTTAGGGAGAACGCATACTGCAAGAGATGGTTCTGCTGCTAGGTCAGATGGCAGGCTCGAGGGAAGAGCCAGACCCTCATCTGGCTGCTGAATGGGATAGTGATCTTGACTGTTTCTCCTGCCACACATAAATGATAATGGCTCCCATGCCATGAAGAACACAGTTAACTTGATCCCTGAGGGACAAAAGTCCCCCCAAATAGGAAAACCTTTCCAGTTCTTCAGAGGGGCTTTCAGAAGATCAAAATGGTACTTGGGAAATATTGTGACTAATAATCACTCTACCACGCAGCAATTGGTCTGAAGCTTATAACATACCTTTCTAATGAATTACCCAACATCACTTGAGGTAGGTAGTGCTGGGGTCCTTACTCTACAAGTAGGACACAGACTTGAAGAGGTTAAATGTCTCGCTTGAGATCCCACATGTAGATAGCGAGAGAGGCAGGATACATGTCTCTATCTTTGCTTCTCTTCCATCATATGGTTGCTCAAACTGCCTGAGGCTTTTTATTTTTCTCTTTTACCTCTGCAAAAGATCTGATATCAGTCATGTGCAACTAAGGATGCTGCTCTCCAAAGATAATTTGTACTTAGCTTGCTGGTGGTGTGCTAAACTTGGCTGTACTGGCCCACATAAATGAACTGTTAAATTTTCAGAAATTTGTTAGCCAGTAGACTTCACATTGGTAGTTTAAAATTGGCCCTTCTGGGAGTATTTACACCAGAGAAATTGGCAGACACTATGAATTAGGGTGGCTAATTCATATACGAGATCACATAGCACTATGCAATTTACACAGTCATATAGCTCAAATGGTAGAACTTGTCTCTACCCAAGATCTGTCTGCCACCAGAAGCAGTGTTTTTGACCATTATGCAATAATGCTTCCAAAAGCAAGGAAAGGAGACAGTCTCCCCTCCTGCCATCTTTAGCCCTCCCAACAGCTCAGCCCTCCCACCTCACCCCCGACTGCTATCATCACACTAGGGGTTAAACATTTACCAGGATGGTCCTCTGTCATATAATTTCAGGCATCAGGGGATACCTGAAAAAAACTTTGCAAAAAAACTGGCAGGCACAGGGAAGCATCTGAAAGCATGCCTGCGAGCCACCACCTGCCAAATCTATGCTTCTTTCTTATCCTTTGTTCTAGCAGAATGAAGGAACTTCTTGGCCCCTTGGAAAACACTTGCACATCTCAGTAGAGAAAACAGACATCTGCCACTCCAACTAAATACATGTTAAAGTAAAAGGCTCATCAATCAGTATTGTAATGACAATAATGACAGTTTTATAACGGCTATTTAGTATTATTAATATAATAGCACCATTATAGTCATTATTTAAAGTTCAAATAAGCATACATAATTTGCAGAATTACAGAATTTACTCTTGAGTGTATGGAAGTATAATTTCACAGAATATTAGAACTACAAGAAACATAACTTTACAAATGAGAAAAGAGAAAAAGAAGCTATGATATCTCAAGAGGGGCAATGGCTGGCCCAGCATAGCACAGCTCATGATGTAGGTATTCCTGTATCTCACTACCCATTTTATTTTGCCACAGAACGGAAGAAATCCAGCACTGCAAGGCTAGCTTGATTCATTTGAAAATGAGTATGTCATGCCACCTTGCTAGTGCCTTCAGAGGTATAAAAATGCTACAAATAGCAGCTAACTTATGCTATGTGCTCACTAGGTGACAAGACCTATATACTAAGTACTTTATGTATTAAATTGAACTATCTGAAATTGCTGCCAAAATCGACTGGTTTTGATCTTCCAAACGCTAATTTCACATAGTTCAGCCTAAATATATTGTTTCTCCGAGTCTTTGCCATCTTCTCGTGAAATGGGTGCTATTATCACACCCATTTTACACATGGGAAAACTCAGTTTTTCATTTGAAAATGAAAAGTTTCTTCTCAAAAATATAAATCTATTTATTTATGAGTAATATACAAATTACTTGTGTGCAAATCAGTGGACCTTTCTAAACTGCGTAATATAAATAGAGCATGCATGAGCAATAACTCATATATCTTATCTCTCTCAGATACCTTGGATAAATTTCTAAGCAATGAATTTCTACAATATTTAAAGAAATATTTTTAAAGATGTTATTCATAAATGTAAACCATAGGTATTAGAAAACAAGATATTTGGGGTTGGGGCATATATCTTTTATAGCCCATATGCACATTAGAAACTATAGCACAGGGCTTCCCAGAATAAATTAATTGTCCTGGAATTTTTCATTATGTTTGAATAAAGAAGTGAAGTGATTTTACAACATCGTCTACATGTACATTGTAACCCATAAAAGTCTGAATCGAGACCTTCTGGTCGTATGATTCTTTGCAAATAATAGTGGACTGAATCCACCATCCAACAGTTCACAAATGGCCATTCTGCTCAGGAATTATTAGTACTAACTAAATGAGTTGATATCATGTCCAGCCAAGAAAAAGAATTAGTGAAAACTGTAAAATAGGCTTTGAAAAAAAAGAATTAAAGGCACGTAACTCTTCTTTCACTATGAAACAAGAACTTCAAATGTCTCTCAGTCACAGACTGATGCCATGTGATTTACCAGCTTTATATGACGGATTCCCCAAGTTAAAAACTTGGCTCCTGGCCACCTCCAATGGGGGCCTTGCATATAATTCCATGTGCTTTCTAAAGGGTTGCTTAATTGCTATCAAGAATAATCTTCTGAAGACAAGCAAGCAATTCTTTTTGTGTCTGGAGAGGCAGCGTTATCTCACCTGCAACTTAAAGAAGCAAGCCCTGGAATGCCATTTCATTTACTGTTTCAAAGTCTGCTCTCCAGAGCCACAACATGCAGGCCTAGGGCTGTACAGTTACTAAGACAGACTCCAATAAGAAATGGGAGCACCATTGTCTCTAAGTGACAATTAAGTACCTACCTAAGATTATTTCTCCTTCAGTAAAATATAAGTGATGATCCTGCCCTACCTCTCTAATGATGTAAAAATGATATAAAGATATAGTAAGAAATCAAATATGCTTTAAAAAATTGCTGAGAAGGGCTAAACAAATGCCACTGCATAAAACAAGGAATTTTTGAAAAAGGAAAGGCTCTTGTAAGTCATTATTTCCAGTTTGTTAAAATTTTATAAAGAAAGAATTTGACATAGGAAGTAGACATTTGCCAAGGTAAGTTACCTATTAAAAAGTCAAATTTCATCTCTGGACCCTTTGCCCATTGTTTTTTTTTTTTTTTTTTTTTCTAAAAACTAAATTATTAAGATTATTCATGTTTCGTTTGATATTACTGATGTTACAGAATATAAGACTATCCTTGGGTTTTTTTTTTTTTTTTTTTTTTTAGTTTTGTTGTTATGTTTTTTTAAAGAGATAGGGTCTTACTCACTGCCCAGTCTGAAGTACAATGGCCTGATTGTAGATCACTGCAAACTTGAACTCCTGGGCTCAAGTGATCTTCAATCCCAGCCTCCTGAGTAGCTAAGACCACAGGTGCACACCACCATAACAATCTAATTTAAAAAGATTTTCTTTTTTGGTAGCGACAGAGACTTGCTGTGTTGTTCGGGCTGGTCTCAAACTCCTAGCCCTAAGTGATCGTCCCACCTTAGCTTCCCAAAGTGCTGGGATTACAGGAATGAGATATAGAAAAAGATTGACCTAACTAAGTAAGCAGCTGTAATTTTCTGAGTAACAACTGCTGTGCTCAATAACCCTAGTCTCCTGGGAAGTTTTCTAAGAGACAAAGAGATTTTCCATTGTGCCTTGCAAGTTTTTACACAATACATTTCTGGAAAATATTGTTCCAAAATGTCAGGTGAGTGGTGACCATTGAGACAGAGTCGAATTCATAAAAATCCTGACACTGAACCTATAACTTAATCATTCTAAGTACCAGTTTCTTACTCTAAAAAAACAAGAAAGCTGGGGTTGATCATCCCTTTGCTCCCGTTAAGTGCTAATATTACGTGTTAATAGTTTATCACTTCCTGTCCATTAAAACGTAGTATATTTCAAATGAAGCTCAAATTCTATCTAAATCATAAAATTTGCCACATAAAATATTATTATAATTTTAAAATTCAACTTACTTGCAGGAAGAGAAAGGCTGATGAATTTTTTGTTTTTTTATGTCTTGAGATAGGCTCTTGCTATGTTGCCCAGCCTAGTCTTGCTTGAACTCCTGGCCTCAAGCAATCTTCCCACCTTGGCCTCCCAAAGTGCTGGGATTACGTGTATAAGCCCCCGTGCCTGGCCGTGGTGAATGTTAGACTCACAGTTTTTAGAACCGAAATCCTCTCATACAACCACCTCATCTCTTGACTCCTCTCTTACATTCTCCCCTGGTTACTCTCATTAAACTTTTTAGGTTGTTATAACCCGTATGTTTGTGTTCCCTGCGTTCTGTTTCATTCCATGCATATCTTTTTCAGTCATCCAGGTCCAAATATCAAATATTATTATATTAAAAAAGACAAAAGAAGTTGCTCACATACCCCATGACGATCTTCGAAGTATGCCAGGCTCGCTTTGGTTAAAACAAAGAAGCGGACTTTGAAATTTGATGGAGATGTTCTTCTCTTTTGTTGGGATTTCTTGATTAGCTGTTCTTCCAGGAGGATGAAGTTGTTCATGATCCAATTCTTAAAAAGTGATGCACTTTGGGCATCAATCCTTAGCACACCAGAGGAAACAGCTTTAGGGCAAGGAATGAATTGGGAGGCTGTTGATCTTTAGAGAGTTGCTCAAAGGTAGCTTGCCTCCAACGTTATCTCTCTATCGATGTTCAGTCAACACTGCAGAACTTCTCCCTCTGATGTCAAAGACCATAACCACATCCTTTCAAAATTCACAAAACTAAAAGGCATATGTAAAAAACATATACACTCTTTTTTATATGGTTTGGAAGGAATATTTTAAAAATTTAGACTCCAAATTGTGTTAAAAATTAGAGTTTAATCTTTATAGTTTCTGGTTTAGCCTATCCAACCGTTAAGACATACAGTAAGGATTATGTTTGTTTTTACTTAGTAATATATATTCAGCAACCGTCACAGTAACTAGCACATGAAAAGGATATTTTCAAAAAACTTGTTGAAAGGATAATCATCAAATTGGACTAGGCAATTAAGAGATAATGAGCATAAAACACTAACATATTGAAATGAAGAAATATGTTGCAGTTCATTATTATTTTTTTAAATTTGGATGGGTGTGGTGGCTCATGCCTATAATCTTGGCACTTTCAGAGGCCAAGGGGGGAGGCCAGAAGTTCAAGACCAGCCTGGGCAACAAAGCAAGACCCCTGTCTCTACCAATAATAGAAAAAAATTAGCCAGTCATGGCATAGTACTTGCCTGCAGATCCAGCTTTGGGCAGGCTGAGGCAGGAGGATCACTTGAACCCAGGAATTTGAGGCTGCAGTAATCTATGATGACATCACTGCACTCCAGCCTGGATGTTATTTTAAAAATAAATAAGGCTCAGCGACCATAGCTCAGTGGTTAGAGTGCCGGCCACATACATCAAGGCTGGTGGGTTTGAACATGGCCCAGGCCTACTAAACAACAATGCAACAACAACCACAACAACAACAATAAAAATAACCTGGCATTGTGGTGGGCCCCTGTAGTCCCAGCTTCTTGGGCTTAAAAGAATCACTTAAGCCCAAGAATTTGAGGTTGCTGTGAGCTGTGATGCCACAGCACTCTACTGAGGGTGCGACATAGTGAGACTTTGTCTCAAAATAAATAAATAAAAATAAATAAATAAATAAATAAAATTTAAATTAAAACCCACAAGAGTCTCTCAAAGCTACAGATAGGTAATTGCCTTTCTATCATAAAATTTTGAGGACAGCAGAAAAATAAGTGAAACTTTCAGAATGTCACAGTAAACCAAACATAAACAGGCTCTGAAACAAACAAACTTGGGTTGGAACCCTGGCTCTGTCACTCACTAAGCTGTTCTTCTTTAAGCAAACTATCATACCTGCCCTTTCCAGTCCCTCGTTTCCTTATGATGGTCACTTTGAGGACTGAATCCCACACACTCTGTGAATGATGGATATTATTCATGTACTTTGCCTTAGAGTTAGTATGTAGTTGAAGTACAAAGTGTTATTCACCTTCAGTTAATAATCAGGAAATCTCATGGTAAGCAGAGATGGCATGTACTAGATGGGGATACATAACGAAACAAAACAATCTTTATTGCCGTATAGGAGTACAATTCTTTAAAATTTATTTTTAAGCATAAATTGCCAGATAACAGTCTAATTTTGTTTCATATGTTAGATGCCCCAGTATAATCAAGAGATTCAGGAGGGTAGGGTAGGAGGATATTTAAATGACCCCTCCATTCTGAGATTTTAATTCATGTGTATGGAGATACACTGACCAAAAGAGGTAGTTTTGTTTTTTGAGTTTTTTTTTTTTTTTTTTTTTTTTTTTAAATATGGGCTTGAGGCAAGTGTTGCTATTTCCCCCCCTTAAACATCTAGTCTCTCCTTCTATCTGGGGCAACTGACTCCTTGAAAGTTATCTGGGCAATTTGGCTAGCCAGGATAAAGACTTTTTCAGCCTTTCTTGCAGCTAAGTGCAGCCCTATAACTGTTTTCTGGCTGGCTGGACATAGCAAGAGTGGTCTGCATTACTTCAGGGGAATGTCCTTACTGGGGTTTTTATATCCTTTTCCTTCTCTTTTTTCTACTGTCTGATGACTAGAATGTTGATGTGATAGTTGGAGCCAAAGCAGCTATCTTATATCATGAGGTGGAAATTACATGTGTAGGACAGAAAGAACATGGGGTCCTAATGACTGGATCTTCCATGCCAGCTCTGGCTCACTTCTTTTTTTTATATATAAAGAGAATAAATTTATATTTGCTAAGCCCCTATTATTTTGGGGCTGTCCTTACCAGCAAAACTAATTACAACCAATACAATGCTGTCTTCTTAAACAAGACTATAAACTCCTTTGGGAAGGATAGATTTATACCTGGTTTAAGATAAAAGATTTTCAGACTTCACAAAGTGCTATCTGGGAAAGCAAAATATCCTCAATACCTGTTGCAATAGTTGCTAAGCCTCCGTGGGTTGTAACCATAAAAAATTTTATTCTCTTTCTCATAAAGCCTTCAAACCTACTCATTGAGATTAGTCTTACTTCTAGATGTAACCTTAGGTGGCTCAATGTTTTTTCCATCACTTTAAGGCAAACATAAACAAAAACAAATAATACCTTTGTTTGCTTTGGTTTTTGAATGTTCAGTTTGCAGGAGCCAAATTCTAAGAGTTCCCATTGGTCAAGATGAAACGAGTTAGCATCAAAAGGAATAACAACTGCAATGAATTGAAGAATGGCAAAAATGTTGAAACCATGAATTCCTAAGATAATTGAAAATAAATAAATAAAATAAATTCCCAACCCATTGATCATTTTTGGAGGGTACTGAAGCACAAACTTGTTATTCTGAAAACTGGAAACAAAGGAAAAGAATAAAACATATTTCTTACAGAACTATATCTCAGCTCAGCAACCAAATACTTAATGAAAGAAAATCTTATTTTTTTAAGAGAAGTGCATCAATAAAGGAGCGATAGAATATCATTATTTGTAATTTAATGATATAATGGATCTAGGCAATGATTATCAATGGCTGTTAAAATCATGATGTGAAAATGTATAATTGTATGAAGCTGACAACACTGTAACACACCGATTAATCTTAAAAGAGAGATGAGCAGACATCACATGTTTTCTGAAGTGATGCAATAGGAAATACACAAAACCACCAACGCAAAGTCTTGCCAAACCCCCCCAAAAATACCTGGCACAAATCTAATCAAACCTCTAGATCTAAAGCGGAGTTTGCAGGCAATACAAGAGCTAAAGGACCTAGACAAATGACACCATGAAGATACAATTGGTTACATCCACCATACACAGAACACTAAGGCCAAACAAGCCAGCAACAAACAAGTGAGGAGGGAATCTATAGATTACACGTCATGCTTTCTATGATATACTTTAAATATATTTTAGATTTAAACTGTCCCAAATTGTGATATACACACACAAAAATTTAATATTCTAATTTGTATAGTATTAAAATATATAAGAAATAAACACTAGAAAATACCCCTTAAAAAAAGAGAGGGGGCTAGGTGTGGCTGCTCCTCCCAGTAATCCTAGCACTCTAGGAGGTGGGAAGATCATTTGAGCTCAGGAGTTTGAGACCAGCCTGAACAAGCGAAAGACATCTTCTCTACTAAAAAATAGAAAAACTAGCCTGGGGTTTGTGGCAAGCACATGCAGTCCCAGCTACTTGGGAGGCTGAGGCAGGAAGATTACTTGCACCCAGGAGTTTGAGTTTGCTGTAAAGTAGGCTGAAGCCATAGCACTCTAGCCTGGAGCAACAGAGTGAGACTTTGTCTAAAAAAAAAAAAAAAAAAAAAAAAAAAGAAAGAAAGAAAAAGAAGAGAGACTATAAGAGATGTATTAGCAGGTGAATTTTTGGACTCAAGAGTCAAACCAATCAACCAACCAACCAATCAACTGTATGATGTTGAGATAACTAGGAACATTTGAACATTGACTAGATATTTGATGATACTGAGAAATTATTAACTTTTAAGGAATAATGGCACTATTGCCATGTTAAAAGTCCTTACATTATACAGAAACACACTGAATTATTGATAAAATAATCAAATGTCTGAGATTTACTTTATTATAATGCAGTGGAGGGGGAGAAATAGGAGAAGAGATAAAAATTATTGAGCAGTGAGTTGACCATTATGGAAGCTGGGTAGTGGGTACACGAGGGATTCATTATTCTATTTTCTTATAAGGATATATGTTTAAACATGTCTGTAATAAAAAGAAAAAAAAAAAAAAAGGCCAGTTTGGCTGAGGATAATAATCAAGATTCCAAACAGGCACTCAATTTAGTGCTTTTCCTTAGTGTTTGTCTGAGTCTGCTTCGGGGTTTGAAGCATGTTGGCTTTTCCACTATGTCCTAACTTCTCTTTCCCATCAGGGGCCTGGTTATTGACCTGGCTTCCTCAGACACAGGCTGGAGGACAGGGAGGACTGGTGGGTAGAGAGCACAGCATTCAGTGAAGCTGCAGCAGTAATGTGGGGGTGACACCCTTCCTTGGGATGTGCTGGATGCACTACGGCTTCATGTTATGTGTTTTGTTGTTGCTTTTAGAGATTTTCTAGCTGAGGGTTCTGCCAGCTATTCCCCTGATGTGGGAGATTCCACTCTACTTGGCCAAGGAGTGCAACCTCAGCCTTCCAGCTTTTGCTAGTCCACCTCCTGCCCGTTCATATCCCTTTGTCCACCAGGTGAAATTTCCCTGCAAATGAACCCCACCACTTACCCCCTCCCGTGGCTCTCCTGGAAGCCCCACGCATCTTTACCCTGACGTTGGTGGACATAACCACTTGCCTCAAGCACAGCCTCTTTTCCCTCAGACACCGAGTAAGCAGCTCTTCCACAAGCTTTCACCATTATATTTCTTTAAGTGGCGTTTAGACACTGGTCCCCATCACTTGGCTTCTGGTGGAAGCAAGGACCCATGCCCCCACACCCCAGTTGGTGGTGAGAGGGAATGCACAAAACTCTCTCTCCAGACTCCACAAGCCTTGTTTTCCAAAGGCTGCAGGTGGGCGAGCGCTGTTACTGACGGGACCTCCTTTGCCTCTGGTTAGGTCACGCATGAATGATACAGCACCTCATTTTAGGGTATGGAGGACCTTGATTCCTTTAACCATATTATTATAGTCCCTTGAGACCTCAATTGAAACCAGGTTGGAAAAGCCTCATTTAAAATCTTGTAACGAATGCACCGGGATAAGGAGGATAAGGAAGTAGAGGCAAAAAGAAACCATAGAATTTTATTTTGGCCTAGAGTGACCCTCAAAGTGCCAGGGAGAGGCGGGCAGGTGGGGACACCCCCAGGACGGGCCACCGGAGGTATCATGGCGACCGAGAAACTGGTGGGGACCCCCCCAGGACGGGCCACCAGAGGTATCATGGCCACCCGGAACCTCCCTCCCCACGACTATGAAAGTGACGACAGCTCTTACGAGGTGCTGGATTTAACTGACTATGCGAGAAGACAGCGCTGGTGG
The DNA here is from genome assembly GCA_963574355.1 of Loris lydekkerianus. NCBI lineage: Eukaryota > Metazoa > Chordata > Mammalia > Primates > Lorisidae > Loris > Loris lydekkerianus. The sequence continues at coordinate 26,779 of CAUYPK010016837.1, read as the reverse complement.
AATCGAGTGTTTGGCCACAGTTCCGGACCGATGTTAGAAAAATACTCAGTAGCGACGCAGGTTGTCCTGGGCGGCGTGACCGCCTGGTGCGCAGGACTTTTGTTCCGGAAAGTTGGCAAGTTTGCAGCGACGGCAGTAGGCGGTGGCTTTCTTCTCCTTCAGATTGCCTGTCACAGCGGCTATGTGCAGATAGACTGGAAAAGAGTTGAAAAAGATGTAAACAAAGCAAAAAGACAGATTAAGAAACGAGCTAATAACGCAGCTCCTCAAATCAACAATGTAAGTGAAGAAGCCACTGAGTTTATCAAACAGAACATGGCGATCTCCAGCGGCTTTGTGGGAGGCCTTTTCCTAGGCCTTGCATCTTAAGGACATGAATGTTCTACTGTAGATTTGATAAAAGAGAAGTGGCGGCAACAAGGTGGTCTCTCAACAGTATGTGCTGCCAGTCTGCAGGACAAGGAGAAACCAACTAGCCAGATGATATTAAGAATATATATAAAAATGTATTCTTAGGGGAAAAAACAGATCTGAAAATAAATAAAAATTATTATCTAACCTCATCCTTCAGAAATAATGTTACTATTTATTTTACATTCTTTCTTTACCTTTTCAGAGTTAAATTTAATATTTACTTAAAATAATTATTTTATCCCAGGTCCTGAATCAGTCACCTCCATTTTCCTCTACAGTTTCTGATCTTGATTTTTATCTTTAATATTTACTATTTTGTTATTTGTGTGTGTGTATATGTGTGTGTTGCTCTTAGTAGAAAGCTTCTTCAGTGTAACCTTAAAAAAATATATATGCAGACTGAAGTAGGACGTCTCATGCCTTATAAATAGAAGGTGAAGAGAGGGAAATAGTCCCAGATCTTTGATGAGCAGGGAAGAGTTGGGGTGGGGAGTGGGACTAAATGCCCTGAGCAGGGTAGAAGCAAGACTGGAGCAGGGGGTGGGTGGGGAATAGGAGGAAGTTAGTTGGAAGATAATGTTGAGACATAAAATTATTTTGATTGCTTGTCTGGCTTCTTACCTGTAGGTATACTAGCTCTAGCTTATATTTCTTTTAAACTCAAGGCACAAGCAAGCTGATTTGCATACTGGCCCTCAGGGAAAGTTAGGTGACTGTGGTCTCTTCTGAGCCAGAAGGTAAGGAAGAAATTGGGTTGGCTTCCTAAAGTCCTAGGTGCCTAAGGCTGACCGCAGTTCAGCCCACGCCACCTCAGCTCAGCAGCAGTGACATAAAAATACTGCGGGTTGCCTTTTAGGCCAGGGGATTTACCCAGCAGGTACATATTGTGTACAATATGGAAATCTCCCCACCCTCACATCCTGCCTAGCTCACAGTGCCCCCCTATGCTGCATACTCACTGAAAAGGCTATAAATAACTGTGTGCCTGCCTTGATTTTCAAAATCATAAATGGAGAACAAAAGTTACTGCCTTCAGCCGCCTGTGATCTTGTGTGTTTACATATGTGGTGTTTTGTGTTACCACTGGTCATATCCCTTCAACCTTGGGCCAATTTGAAATCTATGAGTAACTCTCCTTAGAGTTGTGGTTTTGGTAGTTTCTCTTCTTATGAAACAATTATTATCGGTTGTGAATATAGTGGCAAACGTTATTACGATCACCATTCATTCATTATTATTCTACCACATATTTATTTGCTGTCTACTTTTCTTCTGTTTCTTCCGGGTATGTTCCCCTACTGGTTTGTGTGCTCTCTGAGGGAAGAACCTGGCTGATGCATGTTCCACCATATTCCTTACGAAAATTATCCAAAATTTGTAAATAAAAAAGTGTGACACAACCAACAAGTACTTTTGATGTCATAATAAAGCTTTGTTTAACATGCCTACCCAAGGATTATTTTTAATTATGTAAAAGAATGAAGGGAGACAATGGGATTGGATCGAGAAGACTGAAGTATTGCTATCTGTTATTTTAACAGCTTTATTGAAATTTATTTCACAGACCATAAAATGTACAGTTTGGTGGCTTTTTCTATATATTCACAGAGGTATACAACCATTACAATTTAATTTTTAGTACATTTTAACTAAATGTACTAAAATTTAGTTGGATTTTAATAGACATCCTAGAGGATATCTATTACTGATTAAAGTCTCAGCTCTCTGAAGTTTCACAGTAATTTGTAGATTTTCACTGAGAAGAGATGCAAGTGAGTTCTGTGTAATAGAAGAGATGACCCCCAAATTATGATTTGATTGCATTGTAAACACTGGAGTGGTTTTGTATCTAACTTGGTAACATGATTTCACATTCTTTCTCCAATGCCTATTCTTTTAATTCTCTTTTGAACTAGCTTTATGATTCTGCTGGTTTTCCCATTACTGGCTTAATTAAATCCTTAACATATGTTCCTTCTATATTCATAAAAGGATTATGGTTTAAAATTTTTGAAATATATTTTGACAACCTGAATGAAGTCAGCATATGATGGGCTCACAGTGGGCAATCAGTAACTATATCTCTTCTGGGCACAGTGGTTCACATCTGTAATCCTAACACTCTGGGAGGCCAAGGCAGGAGAATCACTTGCGCACAGGAGCTTGAGGATGCTGTCAGTTATGACGATGCCACTGCACTCTAGCCAGGGCAACAGAACAAGACTGTACCTTAAAAACACCCATAAGAAAACAACTACATCTTGAATGATATGCAATCTGTCAGATTTTAAACGTTGAATTTTCATGAGGTTTTAAGGAAAAATCAGGACATAAACTTTAAATGGTATTTTGTACATTTGTTCTCAAATTCTGAAATTTTGTGTCAGAAAGAGTTAAATTTGAATGAAACTATTTGCCTCTTTTCTAGATCAAATCTTGAAATCAACAAATAGTCTAAGAATATATTTTAATTTTACTGGCACAACTTTTTGTAAATCTATAAACTTAAAAGGTTATTTCTTTCTATATAGGTAGTATATGCAAGAAGGTCTGAAAGGCATAAAGAGAATGTTCCTGAAAACAAAGTCTCAATTCTGCTCTTCTCATCAGACAAGTCACCAGTTTCTTGTGCATTCTTTTGCACACACACCCTTTAAATTTTTTATTCAAGCATATATGACATATCATACATGCTATCATGCAACTTGCTTTGTGTACTTGCTAACACTTACTGAAGGTTGTTCAATGTCAGAATACATGTTAGTTGCCTCAGTCTGTGTTCTAATGCCAGATCACTTCTCATTACTTTCACACATCCTGTCCACCAGCATCGACACCCCCTCCCCCATCTCCCCTAGACCTCTACAATCTCTTTTCAATATGGCATCCAGATTGATCGTTGATATATGTGAGTCAAATCATCTTCCATTCAGAGCAAAGGCAAAGACCACACTATGTGGTTCACGGTCTGTCTGACATGATCTACCATCTACCATCTCCCCAGTTGCCTCATCTCTAACCGTTTCCCCCCTAACTCATTACATACTCATCACTGCAGTCTGCTCGGAGGTCCTCAGACATACCAGGCACAGTCTCACCTTAAAGTCTTGGTCTTTGCTACTCCCTCTAACTGAAAGGCTCTTTCCCCAGACATTTGCATGGTTTCTCCCTGATCTCCTTTACGGCTTCATTCGATGGTCACTTCTCACTAAGCCTTCCTTAACCACTCCCTTCTAATTCACAGCACTTATCATGGGATATACCATATAATTCACTTGTTTACTGCACATGTACAAGCTTCATGAGATATTTGTCTATTTTGTTCACTGCTGCATTCTCAGCACCTAGAACAAGGTCTTTGGACACTTAACAATATTAATGGAATGAATGGATAAATTTATGTAGCATGAGGCTGGGCTAAGTGGTTGAAACCTGTAATCCCAGCACTTTGGGAGGCTGAAGTGGGAGAATAGCTTCAGCATAGGAGTTTGAAACCAGCCTGAATTATATAGAATGACCCTATCTCTATAAAAAAATAAAAAAAATTATCTGGGCATGGTGGTGTACACCTCCCAGTCACTTGGAGGCTGAGGCAGGAGGATCATTTGAGCCCAAGGGTTTGTGGTTGTAGTGAGCTATGATAATACCACTGAACTCTAGCCTAGGCAACAGAGCAAGACCCTGTCTCAAAAAAAAAAAAAAAAAAAAAATCACGCTCCTTGGTACTTTGGTACTTGCACATTTGTGTTCTCTTAGTGTGACCCACTCTAGTTAAACTATTCCCACATTTTGGAACTTCAATATACTTTTGGTCTCTTGTGACCTTGGTGAAGTTGCTTAACTTCTCTGAGCCTTGATTTCCTCTTTATAAGATAGGGATAGTAGTCATATTTATGTGTTACAGGGCTGTTGTAAAGATTAAATTTTTTAAAAGAATGTATAGTGATTAGCACCAAGTCTGGCTTATATGCTATAGTAAGTTCTCAATAATATAATTATGATTTCTCTTGTTATTATTCATCACAAATGGCCTTATGAGAGAATATATAGTTCTATAGTATATTTATATAAATATATAAAACTTCTGATTTTTAAATCTAATAGTGTTGAATTTTAGTGATTACTCCCTTACAATAGAATATAAGTCACTTTGTTCTTTCTTAGAGAGAAGTCATTCAACATTTTTAGAAAAAAATAGTTCTTCCAAGGTAGGGAATATGATCTTTGCATTTTTCTTTTCTAGATGGTCCCAAACAAAATACTTACTCATTACATTTTGTTGAATCAATAAATGGAAGAATGAATCTCAGTGGGCACAAGCAAGTTCATGTTCACTGAAAATCTGCAATATGCTAGCCACTGCCATGATCACTAGGGGTATAAAAAGGAATATCTCATGGTTGAAGATTATTTCAAGACCTCCACATAGTAGTCCTTAAGTTTGGGGGTGGTGGAGGTGTACGTTTATTTCGGAAGTAGTTTTCTAACTGGAGGAGGGGGAATTTGGATTCTTCACCTTGTGCAAGTAAAAACAAAAAAAGAAAATCTCCAGAAAGACATCTTTGCCACAATTTCTCTGAAAGGCTTTTCAAAGAAACAAAATGTCAGTGATGTATCAAGTAGTCATCAAACGTGAAGCAGTGCAGGAAATCCTATGGTGATTCAAGACCTCTGTGGATTCCCGGTTCCAAGTAAGGCCCTACACATACTGCTGGCTGCTGATGACACTAAGAACAAGATGAACAAGGGTCTAACAGTGAGCCATGAAGCTTGGGATGAAGACCCAGCTCTAACTGGTTACAGGAACTGGGTCAGAATCCAACTTTGCACTCTGACTCTAAGCAAGACAATCCTGAGCCTCAGTTTCCTTACCATAAAATGATATATTTTAAAATTAACCTGCTTCAAATGAGAAAGCGGGTGAGAAAACCTTCCATATCCTGGAAACCAATGTCTCTGACAGCCAGCAGTAGCCCCGTGCAGTAGCACCATGCTACCTATGCACTGGGATGCAAGCACAACAATCCGGACAGGATCTCTACCCTTAGCAAACACACCATCTACATTCAGGATTTTGTCCTCAGGAAGTAACTCAGCAGAAGCAAAAATACATCTGCAAAATGATGATTGCAGGGGTCTCTGTAATAACAACAAAACTGGAAACAACCCAGATATCTACAAAAGCAGAGTGGCTTCATTAATTATGCATCTGAATATTTATTTATTTTTATTTTTATTTTTATTTGAGACAGAGTTTCACTATGTTGCCCTCGGTAGAGTATCATGGAGTCACAGCTCACAGCAACCTCAAACTCTTGGGCTTAAGTGATTCTCTTGCTTCAACCTCCCAAGCAGCTAGGACAATAGGTGCCCCACACGGCCTGGATTTTTTTTTTTTTTTTTGCAGTTTTTGGCTGGGGCTGGGTTTGAATCCACTGCCTCCGGCATATGGGGCCGGCACCCTACTCCTTTGAGCCACAGGTGCTGCCCGATTGCCCGGATATTTTTTTGTTGCAGTTGTCATTGTTGTTTAGCAGGCCTGGGCCGGGTTTGAACCTGCTGCCTCAGTGTTTGTGTCTGGTGCCCTAACCACTGAACTATGGGCACCGAGCCCAAACATTTTGATTAAAAAGAATATCCAGCCTACCCACACCTATACCCTGGCAGGGTCTGTGTGTCCTCCATGGAGATGGTGATTTAAGGAGGGAGGCTGCTGCAAGGGGTGGCTGCTTGGAGGCTAGGACAGAGGGGTGTGTGAGGGCGACAGGTCACAAAGGACAGAGGAGGATAAATGGGGTGGGGTAAGGACATTTAGGCAGAAGCCCTGCAGGGAGATGGGCAATTGCCTTCACTCCCTCTCTTTCTCAGGGACTCAATTCGTGGCTGGTGGAGCTGTCTTAAATGAAGAAAACCATGAGCAGTGAATGTTTGTTACCTTATTACACAGCCCACAGCTATCGTTCAATGGGTGTGTTCAACACCTCCATGGGGGACCTGCAACGACAGCTGTACAAGGGAGGAGAGTATGACATTTTCAAGTATGCACCAATGTTTGAGAGTGACTTTATCCAGATCAGCAAAAAAGGAGAGGTGATTGATGTGCACAACCGTGTCCGAATGGTGACTGTGGGCATTGCCTCCACCAGTCCTGTCCTCCCACTACCTGACGTCATGCTGCTGGCCCGACCAGCTAAGGTCTGTGAAGAGCATGCCAGACTAGGGAGGCACATGAAGGGGAAAGGTCGCAAGCCCATAAAGATTCTAGAGCTCACCAGGCTACTTCCCTTGAAGTTTGTGAAGATCTCCATTCACGACCGTGAGAAACAGCAGCTTCGTCTGAAGCTCGCCACTGGCCGTACTTTTTATCTGCAGCTGTGTCCCTCCTCAGATGCACGAGAAGACCTCTTTTGCTATTGGGAAAAACTTGTCTATCTCCTGAGGCCACCAGCAGAAAGCTCCAGCACCACTCCGACCATGCAAACTGCGGACATAGTAGAGGACAACAGAAGCTCAGTGGTAAGCATCCACAGAGATGCAAGGAAATGGGGCAGGGTTCTTTGGGAAAGCAGCTCGAAGGTGTTCCTACGGAGCCTTTAGTGCCCTCTGAAGCTCCCCCTGGAAAACGCATTCTATTGGCAAGGGCTCAGGACCAAATAGTTACCACTCTGGGACTTAACATACTGGGAGAGTGAAGTGTTTCTCTAGTGTCCTAGAAGGCTGAATTTAGAGACAATAGGTGTCAGCTACTCCTGTCTCGCCCCCAGGGTTGTAACCCCTGCTACAGCATCCCGATTGTCCATTTTCTTCTTGAACACTCACCACCCAACTCAGGTAGTCCAGTTTGTTAAGGAACATTTTTAACAATGAGGAAGTCCTTTCTTTCTTTGAGTCATGATCTATCTCCCCCTGACTGCCATGCACTGATTTGGGGGTAAATGAGCACAACCTCTGTGTGCACACATACATGCACAATTTTAGTAGCTGCCAACATGCAAAATGTGTGTATCCTCTGACCTGGTAATCACACTTCGAGAAATCTGCCCTGCAGAGCACAAATGCCTAAAATAAAATGTACAAAGATGATGGTACTAGAATTGTTCAACCAAAACTGAGGACCAGTGGACAAGGGGTGCTGTAGATAGAATCTTGCAACAAATGGGAGCAAGACTGAGACGTGATGATTTCTAAGGTTCTTCTAACTATAAGCCCTTGAGTTGCTCAGGTCTAGAACAAAAGAGGCACAGAAACTCCTGGCCTCCCTTTCTATCATGTCTGTCTTACCTGTTTCTCCTCCCCTTGGTGCAGGTTTCAGAAATCCGTGGAGAAGGGGATCGGAATGAAGTTGGGCATCGCAAGGCTTTCGGGGTGTCTGCTGCCTCCTCTTCTGCTTATGCTGGGGGAGAAGGCATCCAACATTCCCCCCGCCACAAGGCTAGTGCAGTTCCCTTAGCCACGAGCACTACAGGGACTGCAGTAGGAGCAGCAGGGACAGCAAGTGGCACGACAGTAGCAGGGGTAACGAGCCCTGCAACAGGCACTCTGAGCGTAGCAACAATCAGCCCCACAGGCCCAGGCCAAGTGACCGCAGCTGTGGTGGGAACAGCCACCAAGAATCCGGGAGAAAGTGAATCTGGCAAGACCATAGGAGGTGCTGCCAGTATAGCCTCAGATGGCATTAACTTGGCCTTGGTGGGTGCTGTGAGCACCTCCTCAGCCGGTACTTCCAGCTTCACTACAGGGGCTTCCAGTATCTCCCAAGAGAGCAGTTCAAGTGTGGTGTTTGCAGGCGCCATGGCAACTGGCACGTCTGGGGTAGTGGGACCCCTTGTATCAACCTTGCAGAGTGAGGGTTACATGAGTGAGCGGGATGGAAGCCAGAAGGTTTCCCAGACCCGTGCTGAAGCCCAGAAGGAAAAAAGGGAAAGAAGAGAAAAGAAGGACAGAAATCCTAGTAGGAAAAGTTCCCATCACCACCGGAAAGGGGGAGACAAGAACCGGAAAACATCCTCCCACCGGTCTTTATCTGGCCACAAGAACGTGAGAGATGATAAAAAGGAAAAAGGACAGAGCAATGCAAGGGACAAGAAACATAGCTCCTCTCGCAAAAGCTCCAGCCACAGCACCACTAAAAAGGAGTCAAGGTCATCTCACAAACTGGGGAAGAGCCGATCTGCCAGTAGCTCAGGCACTTTGAGTAAGAAAGCCAGTAAAATCAGCTCTTTTTTGAGAAGCCTCAGAGCCTCTTCTGGTTCAAAAGTTACAGTCACATCGGCAGATAGAGAGGTAGATATCGTGACTAAGACAGTAGAGAAATGTAACATAGAGGCCAAGGTGGAGAAAACCCAGGATGGCGAGGAGCTGGGGAGGATAAGTGGCACTGTGACGTCTGAGACAACAGAGATGATAATCTTTGAAACCAAATCCGTTTAAACAGGAGCCAGGGCAGGAAGCTGCAATCGAGACCCAGGGCTCAGGGAAGTGTGTAAAGAGAGCCTATTCCAGCTTTCTTTACTGCAGTTTAATAATAAAGGAAACCATACAACTCCAAAAGAAATGCTATCTCCTGTTTGAATTTTCCTGTCCCATAGTCTGGCAGTGACCTCACAGTGGCTCCTGTGATGATGTCTGTGCTGCAGGCTGAGATCCCAACCACTGCCCACCCAGGCCCAGCAGAGCCAAGCTGAGTACTTGGCCTTGCCTCAACCCCTTCCTGCCTTTGGCTCCCCAAGACTGTGAAAGTCACCGACTACAAGCTAGGATGTATCACTACCACCATGTCCCCATGCCCATTCTCCTTTCCTGAAGGTCTCTAAACATGGACATTCAGTCCAATTCATAGACTAAGCAAAGATAAGATTCATCTCCCCTCAGGGGAAGTTGGGGGAGGAAGGAGAGAGTGCAGCAGCATTTATAGGCAATTAGAATAGGAAGTCCATTTATCTAGAGCAGCAATTGGCGTACCATGTTCTGAGGACCAAATCTTACCAGCTTCCCGGATTTGTAAAGTTTTATTGGAACATACCAGTGGCCATTTGTTTGCATATTGCCTATGGATGCTTTCACACTACAACAAATTTGAGTAGTTGCCATGGAGACTGTATGGCCTATAGGATTTTAAAATATTATTTGGCCTTTTACAGAAAAAGCTTGCTGACTCTTTAACCTTACCAATCTTCCTTCCTGCTAGGTACATACACTGCAGAAACTATCACATATAGTATGCTTGTCAGGAGGCAGCTAGGAGAATGTTCATAGTAAAACAATTTATAATACCAAAACCCTGGAACCATCCCAAATAGGCATCAGACAGGAGAATTGATAAACTATAGTATATATCTACAATACATAATATACAACAGTGAAAATGAATAGTAGCTATACATGTGACCATGAATGAATCTCACATAATGTTGGATAATAAAGGTAAATCAGAAAAATATATGTAATATAGTTCATTTGTAGAACAGCTCAACAAATGAGGTCAAACCATGTTGGGGGTACATATTTGTTAAAAGTATAGGAAAAAAACCCAAAAGTATAGAAAAAGACCAAAGGAACAATAATCACAAAATTCAGGATAAAGGCTATCTATAGTATGAAAGGCGGGTTATCTGACCTGGGAGACACACACACTGAATGTCAACAGAATAGGAATTATTCTATTTCTTAAGAAGGTATGTTCAGGGGAGTTCATTATTTTATTTTTATGTTAACATCTCTGAAATCAGGATTGTTTTACCACAGTTATCCAAGTTATCTGATAAATGCACGCATCCCCCCCCACGAAGGGGATCAGCGCCCGTCGGCATGATCAGGATTGCTTTAAATTGCTGTCAGCCAGGTGGCAATTATACATCATTGTCGCCATCTTAGAAATGCCCTAACCAATTTATTTTACCAATTTTTTCCATTTTACATATGTGCAAGATGGATTTATGACAAAAAAATCTCAACCTGAAAGATATCTTCCAATAAGTATAAAATAAAAATTCTAAATGACACAAAAAAAAATACTTAGACTATAGAAACATGGAAATGTTTAAATATATTGTTAAGAAATAATAGAATAGTCCAAAATACTGTGTACTCATTAATTATGTAAATTAGGTGTACATGTGGAAGTTAATCCTAAAAATTAAAAAAATACTATATTAGAAATGGAATTATATATTCCCAAAATCTCTATTGTAAAAAAAAGTACATTGTCTTTCACTTTTTGAAAAATCTTTAAAATGAGTGCTTGAAAGTTGTTAAATTTTTAACAGCTGATAATAAAAGCTGGATGTGAGAAAAATGATTCTGGAGACCATGGGCTTTTGTCAGTGCCCAGGAGCGGGGCACCTGTCCAGCCTCACAAGTCTTTGTTCCTTGGCCTCTGCATCAACATTATCTATCTAAGTTAGGTTTCCAGGAAAACTTAGAGTCCTTCTTTGAAAAGCAAGTGTGTATAGGAGAGGTAAAGGAAGTGAGAAATGAGGTATTCTGGGAGGAGTGGTAGCTTGGCATATCGGAGAAGCCCTTCTCAGTTGCTCTAGTGGGTGGCTGGAAAATCCCACCTTGTGATTTTTGGTAAAGACCAATAGATAAAACTCCGGGAATTAGGATGCCCTGGGTGTTGACTCTTGAAACAGTAGGCACAGGTAGAAGGAGAGAAAGAAAGACATGTTCTTAAAGCTCTGAGTGGGCCTCCCGGAAATGTGGGGAGAGCAGAGTACTAAAGGGAAACTCTTTTCAAAGCCTTTGGCCTGGATTCCCAAACAGGTATGCCAGAGGTTGAGTCAGTTTAGCTGCAAACAGCTTCATCTCATCATTGCATAGGCCATGGCTTTAACTTTTTCCTCCTCCTAATTTTGTTTTATACACCCACTTCTGCAGCACTCCCTTCTTGAAGTGTTTCTTCAATACAAACACAGTTTATCCACCATGCAGGGCACTCACTGAGCAGACCCCAAATTTCCACAAATGCCACTGAAGTCAAGTGGAGGTGGGGACTTGCCCAACACAATGTGTTCTGCCTCACACTTTCTCTGCAGTTCCTTTTTCTATCTTAATACTTCATCAAGAGACGTATACTTACATACCTAAGTATTTCAAATCATCAGCCCTCTTCTTCCAGAGGGAGATAACAATTGGAGCATCAAGTTAATGTCCCATCAGATAAAAGTCAGTATGTTTTCTTTTTTAATTTCAAATGACACAAAAACATACAAATGTTTTTGGTTATATGGATTCCTTTTATAATGCTTGAGCAGGGCTAGAAACATGGAAATGTTTGAATATATTGATAAATTATAGTATATATCTATAATATATGACAGAGTAGAAATTATTCTATTTCTTAAGTAGTGTTCATTGGACGCATCAGGTAGATTTTTGCCTACCTAGGCAAAGGATAATGGTATGGTTCTATCCAGATTGTTGCAAAAGGCATTAATTTATCCATTTTTTATGGCTGAGTAGTACTCCATGCTGTACACACACACACATATGTGTACTATAATTTGTTAATCTGCTCAAGAATTGATGGGTACTTGGGTTGATTCCACATCTTTGCAATGGTGACTTTTGCTGCAATAATCATTCAAATTCAGGTGCCTTTCTGTCAAAATGACTTCTTTTCCTTTAGATAACTATCCAATAGTGAGACTGCTAGATCAAACAACAGAGGTTGTACTAAAGTGCAATCCCACCAACAGTGGGTAGTGTCCCTTTTTCTCTGCATCCACCCCAGCATCTATCTACGGGGGAAAGGTGAAATCTCGTGGTGGTTCTAATTTGCATTTCCCTGATGATTAGTAACTTTGAGTGTTTTTTCATATGTTTATTGGCCACTTATCTATCTTCTTTTGAAAAGCTTCTGTTCATGTCTTTTACTCACTTTTTAAAGGGGTTGTTTTTCTTCTCATTGATTTGTTTGAGTTCTTTGTCAATTCAGGTTATTAGTCCTTCATTGGATGTATAGCTTGCAAATTGTCTATTTGATCTGTTGATGATTTTGGTAGCTGTGCAGATGAAAAGCCAATATTTGCAATAGCATTATCCATCACCATGGTAGAAATTCTGCTGCTCAAGTGCAACGGGGCAATGAATGGTTGATCACGAACCAGTCTCCCAAACTTAAAGTCTATATACACTTAAATACAGTGATGAAAGGGATATTTTGCTAACTGCAAAATAAAATCACTTACAGTATTGTCATGTTGGGGTGGGGTCTTTCAACCAGAAGAAGCTACTGCTATGAGAGGAAGCAAGGTGCCTTAAAATATTGAAGGCAGGCCATTGTGACTGGCAGGGAAAAATGAAAGAAAAGATGCTAGAGAGAACAGCAGGAGACAGGCTATGTAAAACTTTGAGGTCCATATAAAGGACTAGACTTCTGTCTTCAGAGTAATGGGAAGCCATGGAAACATTTTAAGTTGGGGAGTGACTTGATCAAATTTGTTCTTTGTAAAGGTCACTGCATTTGCTGTGAGAAGAAATATTTGGGAAGGCGTTCACTAATATATGGCCTTATTTCTTCAACATCCTTCTCTTGAAAAAAGAAAAAGACAAAAAAAAAATGTGACCTTACGTTACTTCCTGTCTTTTGCTGCAGGATCTATAAAATGAGATTAGAGGGGATGTTTTCAAAGATGCTTCTTCATTAGAAATATCCATGGGAGGTGGACATGTTGATGGACCACCCAGATAGTCCTCAAATGAAGGACAGGTGATCCTAGTTGCTAAGAATATGGCCCGCCCACAAACAGCTTTCAGCTGGTAGTGAGTTTGGAAATTGTGTGAGCTGCAGAGGATTTTCACCTAAAGTGATGCTCTTCCCAGAGCCCACATCAAGGACTGAATGATGTAGTGTGTGAAGGTTAGGCCATCTTAGCCTGACAGACCAATTCTCAAAGGGGTGTTCCAGCTCCAGGTTTCCTGAGGCTGCATCGAAGCTCACCTTCTCCCACTGTGTATTCCTACTTTTTCCCTCTTCCCTTCCATAGGTGCTGGACCTAAGTAAAGGCACTCTTTAATAAACATCTTTCCCACAAAAAGCCATCTCAAAATCTGCTTCTTAGAGAACACAACCTGGGACATTGTATCAGTGTAATATGCTGAAGGGGTCACCTCCTTCAGACTCTACTCTGTGAAAAGGATTGATAGCCAGTGTTTATCTGGAATATATATATATATATATATATATATATATATATATATATATATATGTTGATTTTATATATATATATATATATAGAGAGAGAGAGAGAGAGAGAGGTAGATAAGTAAGGGGGGGGGGAAATCAGACTTTTCAGCAAGCCAAAGGTAAGAACCCACTTGGAAGTCTGTTTGGGTCTTCTGTGTGGGGGTTTATATACTGCTTTTCCTATGCTATAGGCAGGGATTTGGGGGAGATGGATGTATGTCTGGAATAGGTCACAACTGTTTGGTGCCAGGGGCTTGGGTAGAAGAAATTAATTTCAAAACTGCCATAATGCAGAGGAATGTGGTCTCCCCTGAGGCGTACTTCTCTGTTCTAGGAGAGGCAGCCCAGATGAGATAATGGACAGGCTTTGTTTTGGGTCCAGAGGGTCTACACATTCTTTCTCAAACCTGTTTGAGAATCTGTTTGTGCTTAGAGATGGGGGTCTGGGCTTGAGACTGATTTCTGAGCTTACTCAGGCCTAGAAAAGTAGAGGGTCCTTGTCTAGCCCTGAGTGGGGGACTCCTGTATCACCAGGAAGGGCATAATGTAGCATATACAATTTTGAATTGAAATAATTTTAAAAGTAGGCATATTTTCTTATTGTAAAAAAATCTATCTTAGAAAATTTAAAACATATAGAAATAAAAAAGAAAACATATATTCAATTGATTGCCTTCATAATTCATTGTTTACTGCTTCCAGAAAGATGAGGTAGACATGTTTTTCCCTATTCCTTTGGCTCAGTACAACTGAAGACCTTGGATATTATATATATATATATATATATGTATTTTTTTGTTTTTGTTTTTGTTTTTTGAAATAAGCCAGAGTGCATATATATGTGTGTGTGTGTATAACATCAGAAGACTTGAGAGTTGAAGAAAAGAAGACAAACCAGCTAGGAACCTCAGGAAGTAAGGAACAACCTGATGGTTAGTTCCCTGGTGTGTGTGTGTGTGTGTGTGTGTCTGTCTGTCTTTGTATATGCTAGACTTGGAGCTGAAGAAGCTGGCAATCCAAAAAAAGAAAAAGTCCCTACAGAGACCTGGTGTCTCTAGAAAAAGGACCAGGAGAGAGGCAGCTAAGAAAAAAACAAACAAAAAAAAACTTTTAGACAATAACTATTCTACTTTAGTCAAACACCACAGGAAAAAATCTGTGGCCTGACCCTTTCCCATAATAGCAAAAGCCAAGTGAGAGTCTAGAGTAACATCCTCATGAAGCTATAACAAGACTTCCAACACCCCCACTGGGTGCCATCAGAGAATACCAAGTAAGGAGCTAGGATTTTGACTTTCATCCCAACAAGTAGTACTAAATAAAGCCCTTCTTCCCCTTCCCTATGTCAGTGGAGACCATATCAGGAACTAGAACTCCCACGCTTGCCCAGTAGTAATGGGAAGCCCACTTCTAGGGGCCAAGTAGGGAAGCTGGACTTTAACAAAAGTAACAAGGTAGTGCCCCTCCTCCCATCCCCTGTTGGAGTAGTATCACAAGAAGCTTGGGCACATGAAAAGTAGGTTTAAAAAAGATCCAGAGTCTCTTAGCATAATACTAGAATTCATCCAGACTTCAACTAAAAATCAAATGAAAAAAGATAATTTATAGTTGACTAAGGATATCAGAAATATTTTCCCAAAAATATATTTCTTTGACATATTTTGCAATGGCTGCCATGAGTCTCACAGATAGAAGCAATACAGCAAAGCTGTCTCTTGGTGGTGGTGGCAGCAGATCTACATCTGTAAAGAATGCAGCAAGGTCTTTCCTTTCTCAATATAGAAATTACTAAGGTCTGAAATACCATCTATTCTCTCTGAGGACTGCTACCTACAAGGTTTAATTTATATAACAAGCCCATCTTTGCTAGCTTGTGAAGCCTCTTCCTCTCTCCCTTTCAAAACCTATTTTTCTGCTTCTAGGTCCCTATTCTTTTTCTTTTGTTATTATTGTTGAGACAGATTCTTATTCTGTTTCCCAGGCTAGAGTGCTGTGCTATCAGTCTGGTTCACAGCAACCTCAATCTCTTGGGTTCAAGGATCCTCCTGCCTCAGCCTTCTGAATAGCTGAGAATACAGGCACCCAACATAACACCTGACTATTTTTTTTTTTCTATTTTTAATAGAGATGGTCTTGCTCTTGCTCACACTGGTCTTCAATTCCTGAGCTCAAGTGATTCATTTGCCTTGACCTCCCAGAATGCTGGGATTACAGGAGCCGGCAAGCCTCCATTCTCTTAAAACCTCTGAACCTCACTAAAGAATTAAATCTTCATTCTGAGAGTTCCTGTATGTACACACTTAATAAAATAAATCTGTATTTTTTCCTCCTATTAATCAATCTGTGTCATGTCAGTTATTTTTCAGTGGACCTTTTGGGGATAAGAGCTTTCGCTTCCTACAGTGACAATAGCAAGATGTCAGAGATATTAGAATTCTTTGACAAAGACTTAAAGTATTCATGAGAAAGGAATTAAGAATATGTTTAAAACAAATAAGAAAAATAGAAATCCTCATCAAAGAAAAAGAATGCTTAAGCAAAGAAATAGAGGATGAAAAGAAGAACCAAATGGGAATTTTATAACTGAATTTATAATATCTAAAAAGTTCAGTGGTTGAGCTCAACACCAGAATGGAGGAGAAAAAGGAAAGAATCAGCAAACTGAGAGAACAACAGAAACTAACCAATCGGAACAACAAGGAGAAATCTGACTGTGAAAAAAATGAACAGAGCCTTGGGGACTTGTGGGACCGTAACAAAAGATCTACATTGTGTCATCAGAGTCCTGGCAGGAGAGAGGAAAGGGTGAGGCTGAAGAAATAATGGTTGAAAACTCTGAAATTTGGCAAAAGAAATAAACCTACAAGTTTAAAAAGCTGAGTGAACACTGAAATCCACACCAAGACAAATCATAATAAAACTTTGAAAACAAAAAAAGTTTTGAAATAAGCCAGAGAAAAATGACACCATAACTATCAGAGAAAGTAATTTCAATGATAGTAGAATTCTCATTAGAAACCATGGAGGACAGAAGAAAGTGAAATGATGTTTTTCAAATACCTAAAACCAGAATCTCATGCCCAGAAAAATTAATCTACAGGAATAGAGAGGAAATCAAGACATTCTTAGGTGAAGAAAAAAAATTGCCACCAGAAGACTCATCCTGAAAGAATTGCTAAAAGAAGTTCTCCAAATAATAGGAAAATGATTTATGAGAAAGGTGGAGGATCTTGGAAGTTGATGAAGGAAGAAATAACACAGTAAGCAAAAATATGGGAAAATACAAAAGATTTTTCTTTTTGTGTGTTTTCTGAATTTTATTTGATAAGTGAAGTAAAAGTTATACTGATTGATTCCAAATGTTTATAAAGAAAATATATAAGACTACCTACATATCCCTTAAAATATGAGTGAATAAAGGGACATAACGGACGTAAAGGGAGGTAAGTTTTGTATATTTCACTCAAAATAGTAAAATGGTTACATGAGTAGACTGTGAAAAGTTATGTATATATAATATAATACCTAAAGCAGTCACTAAAAATTAAGCTAAAAAGGAGATATACTCAACAACACAATAGATATATCAAAACAGAATTCTGAAAAAACTGTGCATGTAACCCACAGGACAGCAGGAAAAAGAAAATACAAACAAAAAACATAGAAAAGATAAAACAAAAAACAAAATGGTATATATAATCATATTAGTAATCACAATAAATGTAAATGGTCTAAATATAACAATTAAAATACAAATATTGGCAGAGTGGACTAAAAAGCTTATCTACAAAAAAAACTACAAATGTAATCATATATAGAAAGTGAAAGTAAAAAAATGAAAAAGATACATTATGTAAACATTAATCAAAGGAAAGCAGAAATGGCTATCTTAATATAAGGTACATTTCAGAGCAAAGAAAATTACCACAGACAGAAAGGCACATTATACAATGATAAAAGTGATATTAAAAAGAAGACATAGAAATATGAGAAGTATATTAACCAAGCAAAAGAGCTGCAAAATATGTGAAGCAAAAACTGATAGAACTAGAAGTAAAAAATAAACCACAGTTGTAGCTGAAGACTTCCATACCCCTCTCTCAACTATTTAAAGAACAATTAGAGAGAAAATTGGCAGTACATAGAAAATATCAATAACACTATCAACCCACAGGGTTTAATCAGAATTTCTAGAAAACTACATTAATCAACAATTGAATACATATTCTCTTCAAGTTACCAAAGAATGTACATCAAGATGCTAGATCCATCCATATCCTGAGCCATAAAACAAGCTTCAGTAACTTTAAAAGAATTGAAATCATAGAGACTAGGTTTTCTTATGATGATGTTTTTCTATGTTGAAAACATCATTTTCTGGGCAGCGCCTGTGGTTCAGTGGGTAGGGCACCAGCCCCATATACCAAGGGTGGCGGGTTCATACCAGGCTCTAGCCAGCTAAAACAGCAGTGGCAACTGCAACAAAAAATAACTGGGTATTGTGGCAGCACCTGTAGTTCCAGCTACTTCCCAGGCTGAGGCAAGAGAATTGCTTAAGCTCAAGAGTTGGAGGTTGCTGTGAGCTGTGATGCGACAGCACTCTACTGAGGGCTACAAAGTGAGATTCTCTCTTTCAAAATAAAAGAAAGAAAGAAATAAAGAAAGAAGAAAGAAATAAAGAAAGAAGAAAGAAAAAAAGAAAACATAATTTTCTATGTTGAACCCAACCACTGAACTTTTTAATCCATTATCTACCACAATGGAATTGAACTAGAAATCAAAAACAGAAAGATAACAGGAAATTCCAAGCCTCAGAATCTAAAAAATAAGATTTCTAACTAATCTATGGGTCAAAAAGGAAGTCTGAAGGGAAATTAGAAATACATTGAATAAAAGTGGAAATCATATCAAAATTGGAGAGACACAACTAACATACTATGAAGAGGGAGTTCATAGTAGTATTTGCATACACTGAAAAAGACAAAAGGTCCTACATCAGCAATCAGTTTACACCCCTACCTCAAAAATCTAGAAAAAGAAGAGAAAAATAAACCCAAAGCAAACAAAATACACCTAAGCCTATGGAAAGAAAAAAAAAGTAAGGGCAAAAATCAATGAAATTTAAAACAATAGAGAAAATAAATGAAATAAAGAGCTAATTCTTTGGATGGGTAAATACAATTGACAAACCACAACAAAATTGTCAAAGACAAAAGAGAAAAGACACAAAATTACCAATATCACATATGAAAACTAGCGATATTACTACAGACCCTGAAAACATCAAAAAGATAATAAGGGGTACTGCAAACAACTCTAGAAACACAAATTTGACAACTTTGATGAAATGGACTAATTCCTCAAGCAACATGGATTACTATGACTTACCCAATAGGAAACAAATAATTTGAATTGACCTATAACACACTATTGAAGACAGTGATATCATAACTTAAAAATTCTACTGAAAGAAATCTCTAGGTCAACACAGTTTCAATTGAGAATTTCACCATCTCTTTGAAGAAGAATTAATACCAATTCTATACAATCTCTTCCAGAAGATAGAGAAGAAGATACTTCTTAATTCATATTATGAAGGTAGTATTAACCCATATCAAAACCAAAGACAGTATAAAACTAGAAAACAGACCAACATCTCTCATAAATATGGACTTACAAATTTTTAACAAAATATTAGGAAATACGTCAGGTGCAGTAATCTTAGCCCTCTGGGCTGTAATCTTAGCCCTCTGGGAGGCTGAGGTGGGTGGATTGCTTGAGCTCAGGAGTTTGAGACCAGCCTGAGAAAGATGAGACCCCGTCTCTACAACAAATAGAAAAAAATCAGTCAACCTTTGTGGTGGGTGTCTGTGGTCCCAGCTACTTGGGAGACTGAGGCAAGAGGATTGAGCCCAGAAGTTTGAGGTTGCTGTGAGCTATGACACCATAGCACTCTACCCAGGGTGAAAGAGTGAGACTCTGTCTCCAAAAAACAACAAAAAAGACAAGTAAAACTGAGCACATAAAATTCAGCAATTTATAAACGGAATTGCACATCACAAACAAGTAGAGTTTATTCCAGAGATGCCAGGTTGCTTCAACATTCTCCAGTAATCAGTATAAATCACCATATTAAGAAGTTACAGAAGGAAAATCTCATGATACATCATATCAATTGATGTAGAAAAAGTATGTGACAAAATCCAACACCATTCATGATAAAAACTCTGATGCAAATAACATTAGAGAGAATTTCTTCAATTTGCTAAAGAGGACCCATAAAAACCTTAGAGCTAATATTATACTTAATAATTAAAGACTGAATGTTTTCCTTCCAAGGTCAGGAACAAGGCAAGAATACTTACACACTCAGCACTCTTATTCAACATACAGTTTTAGGAAGTGCAATAGACAGGAAGGTAAAATAAAATGGATATAGATTAGAAAAGAAGAAATAAAATTACCCTTATTTGTATCATGATTGTCAATGTAGAAAACCCTAAGATATCTACAAAATAGTTCCTAGAACTAATAAATTGAGTTCAACAGGCTCGCAAAATACAAAATCAATTGTTTCCACATACAAGCAATGAACACATAGACACCAAAATTAGAAATACAATGCCATTTACAATTGCACCAAAAAGAAGTATATATGTGTAAATCTAAAAAAGACAAAACTTGTCCTAGACTTAAATGCTGAAATCTATATAACACTGAGAAAAAAAAATTAAAGAAGATCTAAGTAAATGGGGAAACATATTAGTTTCATGGATTGGAAATCTCAATATAGTAAAAATGTCAGTTTTCCCCAAATTAATATATGGGTTTAACATGATTTCTATAAAAAATCCCAGCAATGTAGTATAAACAAGGTTATTCTAAAATTGCAAGGAATGGAAACAGAATGGATTGTGAAAGAGAAGAATAAAGTAAGGAGAATCAGTCTACCTAATCAAGATTGTGTGATATGTGTGGAGGGATAAAACAGATGGCTGAATGGAACACAGCAGAGTATCCAGAAATAGATCCACACAAACATGGATGGTAGATATTTTTATAAAGGTGAAAAAGGAATTTAATAGAAGAAAGACAGCTGGAGCAACCAGGCATCCATAAGCAAAAAAATAAACCTTGACCTAGTCTTACACTATGTTTGTAAAAAGTAAATTCACTCCCTTTTGTGTCTTTAAAAGAAAAAATAAATTTAAAGTAAGATAGTGAATTTGAAATTGATCACAGACTTATTTAAATGAAGTGTAAACCATAAAACTTACAGAAAAATATAGGATATATATGTATAATCTTTGGGATTTGGACTAAGATTTAGACTTAACACAAAAAGCATTGTCCATAAAAGACAAATTGATAAATTAGACTTCATCAAAATAAAAAAAAAGAAATTTGCTCTTTAAATGACCGTTGTAAAAGAATAAATACAATCTGAAAACTAAAGAAAATATTTGCAAACCCCATAACTCACAAAGAACTAGTATCGATAATATAGAAGGAAATTTCAAAACTCAACATTAAGAAAACAAACAAACCAATCAGAAAATGAGCAAAAGATACAAAGAGAGATTTTATTGCAGGATACACAGATAATAAATAAATCCATGAGAGGATATTCAGCCTCATCAGCCATTAAGAAAATGAAAATTAAAACCACAATACTATACACCTATCAAAATGATTAAGATAAAAGTAATGTAATAAATAGAAACAGTACCAACGCTGATGTAGATCCAGAGAAACTATATTACTCATACCTTGCTGGTGGGGCATGTAAAGTTATACAGCTATTCAGAAAAACAGTTTGATAGTTGCCTAAAAACTAAAATGCAACTACCACAGTTTTCAGCAGTTGCACCCCTGGGCATTTATCCCAGATAAACGAAGACTTATATTCACATAAAACCCTCTGTACAAATGTTTATAGAGACTTTGTATAGTCACACACTGGAAACAACACAGACGTCTTTCAACGGTCAAAAAAATCTATGGTAACCAGATGCTGGTGTGGATGTGGAGAGAATCTACACTGCTGGTGGGATTGCAAACTACTACAGCCTTTTTGGAGAGAAGTGTGGAGAATCCTTAAAGATCTAAAAGTAGACCTTCCATTTGATCCTGTAATCCCATTACTAAGTATCTACCCAGGAGAACAAAAATCATTTTACCACAAAGACATTTGCACCAGAATGTTTATCATGGCTCAATTCATAATTGCCAAGTCGTGGGAGTAAGTGCCCATCAACCCATGAATGGATCAATAAACTGGTATATGTGTACCATGTATACCTGAATAATACTATTTTGCCATTAAAAAGGTGGAGACGTTACATCTTTTACATTTACCTGGATGGAGTTGTAATATATTCTTGTTAGTAAAGTATCACAAGAATGTAAAAAATAAATATCCAGTGTACTCCATGCTAATATGAAACCAATACATAAACAATTAAATGCTTACGTATAAAGCACAAATCTAGTCTAGTATGGGGGATGAGGGAGGAGGGAGGGGAGAGTACCACCCCCCTCCCAGAGGGAGGGCATGAGGCGGGATCTCACCTAACGTGCCCATTGTGTGGGTGTATAACATGTCCACTGGGTGAGGGGCTCTTTTATAAATGGAGCTTTACCCTGGAAGTGAGAACAATGCAACCTAAAAATCTGTACCCTCATATAATTTGAGTTAAAAAATAAAAAACAAAAATACCCTATGGTACAGCTATACTATGGAATACTACTCAGAAATAAAAAATACACTACTTTTTAATGCAACTATCTAGATGAACCTCCAATGAATCTCCAGAGAACTATACTGACTATAAAGAGCTATCACCCCAAAATAACATAGTTCATTGATTCCATTTATATAACACCTTTGAAACAAAAGAAGTACACAAATGGAAAACAAATTAGTGGTTGCCAGGGGTTAAGAAGAGTTGGGGATAAGAGGGAAGTGGTTGTAATATAGAATGGCATCCTGAGGGTCCCTTTTGTAGACAGAATTTGTCTTAACTATATTTATGTCAAAATCCTGGTTGTGATATTGTATAGTTTTGTAAAGTATTACCATTGGAAAAAACTGGGTAAGGTGTACAAGAGATTTCTCTACATTATTTCTTACAAGTACATCTACAAATACTTCAAATTAAAAATTTTATACAGAAGATATACAGATGGCAAATAAGCATATGAAAAGATGTTCAACAACACGTTGTCATTAACAAATTACAACCACAATGAGACGTCGATATAAGCCTATTAGAATGACTAAAATCTGAATGACTGTCCACAACGAACTAGGATATGGAAAAGCAGGAACTCTCATTCATTGCTGATGGAAATGAAAAATGGTATAGCCACTTTGGAAGACACTTTGGTAGTTTCCTAAAAAACTAAACATACTCTTACTATAGATCCAATACTCATGTTCCTTGGTTTTACCCAAATGAGTTTTATGTCCACATAAAAACTTACACATGTGGTGGTGCCTATAGCTCAGTGGGTAGGGTGCTGGCTACACACACAGAGGCTGGTGGGTTCAAACCCAGCCTGGGCCAGCTAAAACAACAATGGAAAAAAAAAAATAGCTGGGCTTTGTGGCAGGGGCCTGTAGTCCCAGCTACTTGGGAGACTGAGGCAAGAGAATCGCTTAAGCCCAAGAGTTTGAAGTTGCTGTGAGCTGTGATACCACTGCACTCTACTGAGGGTGACATAGTGAGACTTTGTCTCAAAAAAACAAACAAACAACAAACACCCCCCCCAAAAAAAAATATGGATATTTACAGCAGTTTTATTCGCAATGCTAAAACTTAGAAGCAACCAAGATGTCCCTCAGGACATGAATGGATAAACCATGATACATCCAGACAATGAAACATTATTCAGTGATAAAAAGAAATGAGTGGTGAAGCCACACAAAAAAATGGAGAACCCCTGAATGCATATTACTAAGTGAAAGAAGCCCATCAGAAAAGGCTATTTACTGTATAATTCTAGATAGAAAAGGTCAAACTATGGCGACAGTAAACACATCAGTGATTTTCAGATTTGGTGGGAGGGAAGGATGACTTCCCCAGAGTATAAGACATTTTTAGGGCAGTGAAACTGTTCTCTGTGATATTACATGCATAATGGTGGACACCATGTCATCATATACTTGTCAAAACTCATAGAGTGTGCCGTACCGAGAGTGAGTGCTAGTGTGAACTTTAGGTGCTAATGATGTGTCAGTGTTGATTCATCAACATGAAACACACCACCGTGGTAGGAGGTTGATGTTGGCGGTGTATGTGATGTTAACTGGGATTCTGTGAGTATGCAGGGGGGAGTGTATGGGAACTCTCCACTTTCAGCGCAATTTTGCTGTTAACCTAAAAGTGCTCTTTAAAAAGTGCTCTTATAAAGTCTTTTTATAAAGTAGACTGGTTATGGAATTACAGAGCAGTTTATTTCAGCCCCTAGGAAGAAAAGGTCTCCCTACTGCAGACATGAATCTTGGAACGCTCTTTGAAATCTGTGAGATTGCCATCTCTAATTTGTATGTAATAAAAAATACATACATAGGCAAACACTGACAGAACTAATCAATGTCGGATCTCAAAGAAATTTGGAGACATACGATTCGGTGGTTGTTAAAGTTTTGCCACATCTTGTTTAAAAAAAATTTTTTTTAATATGAAATTTTAAGTGAAACCTAGTAAACAAAAAGGATGAAGGGAAGGGTGCTTAGTTAGGGTGACCAGCCTGATACCCCACAAGTTTGGCTCTTTTTTGCCTCAGGGACACCTGGAAAGCATTTCTGTGACTTAGAGTCCATTGCTTTCACTTGAAATTCTCATTTTACTGAGAAGAAAGGTGGCTTGCCCGAGATCCATCAGACTGATTGAACCCAGAGCTGCTGAATCTCAGATCTTTTCCACTCTGATCCTCCCTGATTGAATGGGAGGTTTTCTCAGCACCCATTAATAAATGTTGAAGGACAAATTGGAATTAGATGTCAGAGATGGCAGAAGACAAAGGCAAAAAGACTTATAAAGAAGACAGCCAAATCTTGTGCAAGTCATAGGCTGGAGTCTAGATGGGGTAAAGGCGCATGTAAAGGTCTGAATTAATAAAATCTGCCTCTGTCAAAGGCCCAAAGTTTTAAAAGAAGTTCATCTTGGACCTGAAGCAGGGTGGAACCAAGTAGGTAAAGACTTTCTCAGATAACTGCAGAGAAGTGGCACCTGGGCTTATACCACTGTATGTGTAGCACCTGAGACAATAGCTGGCATTCAGTAGGTGAGCAATAAATTTTGGATGAATGAATGAATTTTTAGAAAATGAATACATCATTAAATTCTAAAACCTTGTTTCAGAAGGTATTGCAACTCAGGCCTTCATAAAAATAATTCTGGTCTCTGAAGGCCAGAGTTGCATGGAAGGGCCTTCCATCTTTAAATGGTGGTATGTGAACTACTAATCCAGTAATAGGTACACCAAAGAACAGACTTCACCACTATACAATATATACATGTAATGAAATTCAACTTGTACTTCCTTACTCTAGTAAAGTTTTAAAAAATAAAATAAAATAAAATAGTCAGACACAGCGGCTCACACCCATAATCCTAGGACTTTGAGAGGCCAAGGCAGGAGGATCACTTTAGGCCAAGAATTCAAAACAAGCCTGAGCAATATAGCAAGATTTCCCCATCCCTAGAAAAAAAATAAAATTAGCTGGGCATGAGTGTATGTACCTATAGTCCCAGATATTCAGGGAAGTGAGGAAAGAGGACTGCTTGGCCAGGGACTAAGGTTACAATGAGCTATGATCATGCCATTGCACTCTAGCCTGGACAACAGAGCAAAACCCTGTATTTAAAAAAAAAAAAAAAGTAATGTTTTTCCCTCATGGATTTTGTCCTTAATTTTTATTTTTTAAAATATTGCATTCGGGCTGACACAGGTGAATTGCCTGAGCTTAGGAGTTCGAGACCAGCCTGAGCGAGAGCAAGACCCTGTCTCTAAAAATAGCTGGGTGTTGTGGCAGCTACTTGAGAGGCAGAGGCAAGAGAATCACTTGGGCCCAAGAGTTGGAGGTTGCTATGAGCACTCTCCTTAGGGTGACAAAGTGAGACTCTGTCTCAAAAAAAAAAAAAAAAAAAAAAAAAGATATTGCATTCAGATATTATTTGATTACTGAGTTTTGCTACTCCCTTAATTTTGCACCTGAGTCAAATGTTTTTCACAACTTACACTTTATGTGAAGCTATACTAAAAGCAGGTAGCTCATACTTGTACACACTCACCATTCAGGAAGCATGAAGTTTTTTTTCTTTATTTTGCTTTTGTTCACATCCATCTTTCAAGAAAAATGCATTCAGTGTAGGCTATGTGCAAGGCAAAATTGGGGAACTGTCAGAGCTGATGCCCACACTAGTCAGGAACTTAACTATAGCCATGGATATAAAGGAGATGGATATTAACAACTGAAGGTAAAGAAGTGCTGTAAATAAAGAAAAGAGGCTGTGAGTGAGAATAGGGGTAACTTTTATTTGGGTGAACTTGGAAAAACTTTTGGAGAAGATCACATTTGAGATGGCCCTTCAATGGATTGGGTATACCTCAGATCCTTTTGGAATGTGTTTCTACACATTCAAATCAATCAGCCAACCAACCAATAAAATGAATAGGTTTTGCGATGATTCAAAAAAACAGAACAATGGCATGGCTATTTTTTCTTTTCATAATAACGTAAATGTAGACTTTAACAGTATAAGCTACAACAAATAATTCAAAAGGGCTTACCTGCTTTTTTGTAGAATTCTAAATTTATCTGAAGTTCTTCAGCCTGCTAAAAACAACGGACAATGTTCCCGGGCGAGACCAGTTAAAACTGGGAATCTTTCCTTAACGCCAGGGTTACTGCTTCCCCCTAGTGGTAAAAAAAAATGTTGCTGGCAAAGCAAAGCGCAAGCACTAGCCCCTTCCTTCTACTCGCTCTGCAGGATCTGGGTTGTTGAGATTGTTTTTTTTTTGTTTTTGTTTTTTTTTTTATTAAATCATAGCTGCGTACATTGATATGATCATGGGGCATCGTACACTAGCTTCATAGACCATTTGACACATTTTCATCACAATAGTCAACATAGCCTTCCTGGCATTTTCCTAGTTACCGTGGCATGA